>BQNB010119525.1:3218-20799 GCA_026074375.1 Tanacetum coccineum
GAATAATGCAGACTAAGACAGAGCTAACACTGGAACAAACCCAACAAGGTGTTAGTGATGAAGTCTTGGTAAGCATTAAAGGGGTTAAAGAATGAAAAAGAAATGTAAGGATAAAGGGTGTAAAGAAAGAAGCCCTCCATACACTTAGGCAAAAACTAGGTCAGTACATATGCAATCAGAAACACTAAGTTGTTGTCTGGTATTGAAGATAGACATCATGGACCCAATGATGCAAAGCACAACCCTCCCTAGCCACTCAAGGTCTCTCAAAAGACACTTGTTTCATTTCTCATGAAGATTACACACATTTCTATCAACTCTCTCACTCCGAGTTAGTTGGTATTGAAAAGGTGGCAGTCTGCTCCAGCCTCCGATTACTAAAACCAAAGTGCACTATTAAGTCTAGATCCAAAAGAGATCAATATAAATCTCATAGGACACAATTACAAAATACACAGTGATGATGGAAATCCTACCAGTGCCAACATCAATCAAGCACTGCGGTAGGTGACTTGTGCGATTCTATATGAATCAAACTTGTGACAATTGAATATCAATATTGGTTCAGTATATGAATTGACGGATGAATTTGAAAAGATAAAATTGTTTGGCGTGTTAGAAAACTCTTTACTCATTAACACGTCAACTAATTTTCTTAAATCAATTTTCAATCTTATGTCCATGGGCAGCCTCACAAGGGTATCTGGACATAGGAAAGCTGAACATGAATTGATGACTCAATCGGGAAGATAGTAACTTACCAATTCACTCTTACCGTGTTGTCTGCTTTGAGACGCTTCGGTAACGAGAACGGCTAGTGCAGTTGTGAAACCCTGTCAAGGAGATTCTTTTGAATTCTACCTGATCACAGGAAGTATTTATACTGATTAACGGGGAACCGTGGTTATTGCAACCCTATTTGACAAAGTGACAAAGATACTTTCTTCCATATCTGTGCTTATTAACTAACCTAAACTTGCAGGTTTCCCGATGGTAGCAGTATCTAGTCCATGACGAGTCGAATTCACAGCCACATGCTCATACTCAAAGAAGTAAAGTTTCAAGTATTCAAGAAAGCTCAAGTTACAAAGACTTCTGCTACTCTAATAATCAACATTTTCCTTGAAGATATCAAGTTATCAAGTCAAAGTCTATTCAAGGATATTGTTAGCGAGCTTTCAAGATAACACCAAGAATGAGCATGTTGGTCCAAAGTCACAAGAACACAAGAAGGCGAAGTATTACAAGATAATCAAATAATGATGCAAGATTTATGATCTCAAGAAGTTCAGAATTAAGTAATAAAGGCTTAAGATCACAAGACCATCAAGCATGAAGGAACAAGCTCAAACATAATGATCAAAGATCACTACATAAAGATGAAAGACAAAAGATTAACTATTAAACAAAAAAGACTCACGTTCAAGCCAAGAAGCTTCAACGATTAATGATCAAGGTCACAAGGAGAGACCTCTATGATCACCCCTTAGGGGGAGATTGTTAGGAATTCAAAAAGTGTTGATCCTTTATGAGATCTTAACAATCATCCCTTAGGGGGGATTGTTAAGAATTCAGTTTTTAGTGAAGTGACGATCATTATCGATCTCACGAGCCTTTGTAATAGTTAAACAATTTCATATAATAACTAGTAAGCTAACCAGGCCGGTTTATAGAAAGTCCAAGGAAAGCCCGGCCTGGCCCATGATGTGTAAGTATATTAACCATCTCTACATATGGAGAAGGTGTTGGTTGAATGCATTTCTCTCATATTTGTGTGTGTTTTTTGGTGTATTCTCCCATCTACTTCTCTCTCTAGCTTTCTCTCTATGGTTCTTTAGTGTATGTGAATTAAATATCCTTCAAATATGGAAATTTTAGCATGTGTCATTCTCAATTTTCAAATACTTTTAGAAAAATGCCTAGTGTGTGCCTATATGCAACAAATGTAGAGTAACAGTTAACTCGACTCTAAATAAAACCTATGAGTTAACCCAAATGTTCCTTAATTCAATTTTGCTCATCCAAACATGTCGAAAAATACACATGATTATGTACTTCAAATTTTATTCATGAGATCATTATGCATGAATGCAAAAAAGTTTTTAGATGGTATTAACAATGCATTAAAACAGTTTTATGGTGATCCTAACGTGAGTGATTTTGAAAGAAAAATAGGGTTTTTGTGCGAATGAAAACTTTTGACAAACACATTCAATTATGCAAATCCTATGTCTACACGAAGCATATTAATTATACATTGTGTTATTATAGTCCTAATTGCACACAAACAAAAGAAAAATGAAAAAACCCCAATTTTGAAATTTTGTTCACATGAACCCTAGACATAGATTTGAAAGAAAATAGATGAAATGAATTACAATTGATGATCTTTATAATGTTAGGATTGATTATTGGTGTTGATTTGATCTTTAATTTGTGTTTTAGTGGTTGATTTTAAGGTTTGTAGGTTTTTGGGTTGTTTCGTCGCTGCAGGTTTTAGAAGAAGGGGGTGTTTGTTTTTGTGTTCAACAAATGAGTGTGACAGACATAAGTGTTCTATGGTGGCGGTCCCATATCACTCTGGGGGCCGCCTAAATAAATTAGAGGGATGCCCTAGATATGGGGCCGCCATCAGCAAATGGTTTTTTACTCGAATTTTGACAAAATTTTTATGAAAGGAGTGACATTTTAATTTGCATTTCGCGAATTAAAAATGCTTAAAGTACTTCAGATGAAGTAATTAAGTTGTCACGATACGAAGTGGAACATGGACTAGAATCGAGACAGAAGAAAAGAAGAACGATTTATGGAATGTGTTCCATCATTCCTAAACCAAGACGGAGATAGTTAAACAATTCACGTTTAAGAGATTTAGTGAGAATTTCGACGATATTGTCGACGAACGACACTTTTTCGATAGAGATATGTTCTTTTTGGACATTATCACGAAGAAAGTGGTAACGAATTTCGATGTGTTTAGTTCGATAGTGTTGCACCGGGTTTTTGCTAAGGTCAATCACGCCTTTCTTGTCGCACATGATTGGGACGTCATCGAGTCATATGTCGTAGTCGATAAGAGATTGTTTCATCTATAGTGCTTGTTTACATGCCTTTCCGGTGCTTACGTATTCGGCTTCGGTAGTAGATATAGCAAGAGCGGTTTGTTTCTTCGAGAACCAAGATGTTAAACAACATCCCACGAACGTACAAATACCGCTAGTGCTCTTTCTGTCCACATAATCTCCCGCATGATCAGAGTCGGCATATACTATGATTTCTATGCGGGTCCCCTTAGGATACCATAATCCTAAGTGCGTAGTGCCTTTAATGTATCGGAAGATACTCTTAACCGCTTCAAGATGAGAGGTTTTGGGATCCTCTTAAAAGTGTGCACAAAGGCAGACACTAAACATGAGAGGTTTTGGGCCTACTTGCCGTTAGGTAGAGTAAACTACCTATCATGCATGGATACTTGGTACTATCTACCGACTCACACTCTTCGTCTTTCGTGAGTTTGGTATCTGAGGACATGGTAGTTTTCATTAGTTTAGAATCTTCTAAGCCAAATTTCTTAAGCATTTCTTTAATATATTTAGATTGATTAAAGAAAATACCGTCTTCCATTTGTTTTATTTGTAATCAAAGGAAGAAGTTAAGTTCACCCATCATGTTCATCTAGAACCCGTCATGCATGATTTTGGCAAATTCATCACACATGTCTTGACAAGTCAAACCGAATATAATGTCGTCGACATATATGTAGAGTTTGTTAAAACTCCTTAGATCGTTTATAACTTGAGATTGTTTAGATCTTATCTAGGATTAACAATAACAAAGTTCATAGAATATGTATAGCGGAATTAACATAAGAATAATGTAATTGTAACAAGGTTTTTCTTCATTATCATTCATTCCAAGCCCCAATTCTATATGATCAGTATAGAACGGTTACAATCTAACAGGGTTTAAGGAAACCTTGATACCTTGGGGCTACAACAACACAACTAGACGTCTACATCTTTACACTTTGTATACACACACGTTTTTCACACACAGGGATACTAAAAACTATGTCTATGGATCTCTTTATATAATAGAGTCCATAAGACTTTACAAGGAAAACTAATTGTATTAGGAAACTAAATCTTCCTAATCTTTATCTACATATCTTTGACCAAATCTTCTAAAATCTTCATGTACTCCAACATCTTGGAGAATTCTATAATGTCGACTTTGATCCTTTTGTTATCCTTTCGTTTCTTTCTTGTTTCATTGTTTTGTATCATTGTTTTGTATCATCAAATCAATATAATTCCCAACAATCTTCCCCTATTTGATGATTACAAAACCAACATCTTGATCTTCCATGAATGAAATAATCTTCTCCTTAAATCAAAATCTCCATGCCACCGCATTTAATAAGTTGCAAATCATATCTCTGTAATCTTCTTCCCCTTTTTGTAATAATCCAATAGGGGTCTTATGAAGATATGCAACTTGGATCTTTACAACTGTAAACCATATATCACACTACCAATCCAGCCTTCTAATGACTCAAATTACCCACCATTACGCACAATAAGAAAAATGAATTTAAGTAGTAGAAACTTAAAGTAGCAGTAGTAATATCGACTAGCAATAGTAATGAAAACCTTCCCCTTAAGTGGTGCATGTAGATATCCTGATGGTTAAACACTTTGTCAAATAAGCTTCCGATGAAACAAATATGTTAACCATTTCTTGAATCTTCAAATTCTGTAGGCTTTTTGTAATGATTACTGATGGAGAAAACTCAGTATAACAAACTTGATGCTGAAGTAGAATAACCTAAACTTGTGTCTTATGTCTTGTACTATCCACGTGACTCCAAACTCATACGTAATTCCTTAAAGTATAAGTAGACCGCAATCTCTTGACAAAATCCTCATCTTCAATGAGACATTGAGTACTACAACGTAACTCCTTTAAGTGATAGCAAATATGAGCATTGAGCACCATAAGAGAAATCACACATTGCTAGATTTTGCAAGTCTTCATCAACACTATATAAAACGAACAAGTTATCTTTAAACATTGTAAGCCATTTAAGATATGATAAGAACACGTACCCAAGTAATTCCACTTCATCACCAAATAAGTGATAAACAATCATCTCCGTAACTAATTAATTCAAATAATCCTAAAAACGAGCCATTAAACATTTAAGAACATTTAAACCAAAATTTTTCCTTCTGTGTGTGTTTTCCAAGATCCTTATAACCAGCCGAGAACTGAAACCATTCTTTGTCTGATATCTGATAAAGCAAACAGCATTAAGTTGTCTTCGACCTAAGAACTTAGTACTGTTGGCAGCATTAACACATGAACTACCAGCATAAACAAGTCAAGCAACGCTATCTTTTAAGTAAGCAACATAAACTGTTATTGACAGTACTATCGTCCTTAAGCCTAAACTTGTACTAATAATCCACGAACAATAGCAGCATAAAAACTTGTTTCGAATTCAAGCAGTTGTAACTGCTAACCCTAGCAGTATTAATGTTCTTCTTGAAAGCACAAAGTATAAACAAAGCAGTATTAACATGTAATCAAACCTGACAGCATTAAGTCTTGTTTGAATCTCCTTTGGCAGCAGTAAGTGTACATTAGCAGCATCAAGTGTAAACGATATAACGAGCAACAACACAAAGTATAGTCGAATCACCCGTAAAGTTACTCAAACTAAGAGTAGTAGACTGACTTACTTTACATTTATCAAACGATCGAAACTTAGAAACCTTTACTGCCTAAACGTGATCACTATCACCTAATACTTCTTTGTTTCTTCATCGAATAAGGACATGAATTTGTACCTTGTTCCTTCATACTTTATTCACGACAACTACAAGAGGCTCTTTTCATTGAATAAGTTCCAAAGAACTCTTGAATCATATAACCAAGAACCACACTTGCTGCTTGTTTTGAATTAGGGTTTTCAGAAAACCCTAATATCATAAATCAAAAACTAAAGTAATCCCAAGCAGCAAACATCATGTCATCTTGAATCTTCAAGCTGCTAATATCATGAAATCGTATACATGCGATCATCTTTCCTGTTTTTATAGAATTAGGGTTTAGTTAAGAACCCTAGTTCACCAAATTTGACATGATAACTAAAACAGAATCTCGACTCTTCTTTTTCTTCAAAACACGACAATTAAAACCTTGTAAGATCCTAGATCAAGAGACTCATGGCCCTGATACCAATTGTGGAGTTTGTTAAAACTCCTTAGATCGTTTATAACTCGAGATCGTTTAGATCTCATATAGGATTAACAATAACAAAGTTCATAGAATATGTATAGCAGAATTAACATAAGAACAATATAATTATAACAAGGTTTTTCCTCATTATCATTCACTCCAAACCCCAATTCTATATGACTAGTATAGAACGGTTACAATCTAACAAGGTTCAAGGAAACCTTGATACCTTGGGGCTACACCAACACAACTAGACGTCTACATCTTTACACTTTGTGTACACACACGTTTTTCACACACAGGGATACTAAAAACAATGTCTATGAATCTCTTTATATAATAGAGTCCGTAAGACTTTACAAGGAAAACTAATTGTATTAGGAAACTAAATCTTCATAATCTTTATCTTCATATCTTTGACCAAATCTTCTAAAATCTTCATGTACTCCTACATCTTGTAGAATTCCATAATGTCGACTTTGATCCTTTTGTTTTCCTTTTGTTTCTTTCTTGTTTCATTGTTTTGTATCATTCTTTTGTATCATCAAATCAATATAATTCCCAACAATATATTTAAATGATGATAAGATTTGAACTTTTCTTCTTAGTAAAAAGTATGTTATCTACCAATCTTATTTTGTACTCATGTTTAATAAGAAAAGCTTTTAATCTATCATACCAATCTTTGGGTGCTTGTTTAAGACCATATAAAGCTTTCTTTAGTTTATAAACATGATTCAGCTTTTTGAAGTCAATGAATCCTGGAGGTTGTGCCACATATACCTCTTTATTGATAAAACCATTCAGGAATGCACTTTTTACATCCATTTGGAATAGCTTAAAATCTAAAGCACAAGTATAAGCTAATAGTATTCTAATATACTCTAATCTACCAACTAGGGCATAAGTTTCATCTTAATTGATGCCCTCTTGTTGATTATATCCGTGGGCGAATAACCTAACCTTATTTCAATAAATGACACCGTTCTCATCTAACTTATTTCTAAACACCCACTTAGTTCCTATAATTGTCATATTCTTAGGTTGTGGTACTAACTCTCAAAAATCGTTTGCAATGAATTGATTTAATTCTTCTTGCATAGCGATCATCCAACTTTTATCCGTTAAGGCTTCATTCACATTCTTAGGTTCTATAGTTGATATAAAACAAAAGAAGTTACTTTGGTTTTAGGCTTTTGACCTAACAGCTCTTTGGTTAAGGTTTCCTATGACATTTTCTAATGAATGGTTTATTGATTCCTTAATATTGACTACTTTTTCAATTTCTAAAGTTTTACCCTCAATGTCAATTTCTAAGTTTTTCTTTTCGGTAACTGTAATTGCTTTCTTCTTCATCTAAGTCATCATCCTCCAAGGTGTTCCCATAGAGTGGAGATATCACTGATATTCATGTTAAGTGATTCTTCGATTTTCCATGGTTGTTAATTAAGATGATGTAGGTCTTTACTATTTTCAGAGTAACCCTAAAAAGACAACCTTCTATACTTTGGTCAAACTTAGTGGAGTAGTCATTGTGTTTAAAATGAAGCACTTGCTTCCAAACACTCTAAAATAATCAAGATAGGTTTTCCTACCTCTCAAGATTCATAAGTTTTCTAAGATGGCTACTAATTAGATTCGTAGATTATGTTGATCTATGACGGTTACAACACCAAATAATTTATGTAAAGATTGTTCATTCACATGGTTCCGACTCATTTCTTATAGTTTTCCTTATTTTTTTCCTTTTTACATGCCATTTGAGATGGTGGGAGTGCGTGAGCCGATAGTTATGTTTAATAACCGGTTGGCATTACAAAACTCTCCAAATTTGCACTTCATTATCAGTCCCCTACGTGGGGTCCGGCCTAATAGCACACTATTGACATCCTAAATTGATTTATGGAAATTGTCTTACTAAAGATTTCAAAAAGTGCTCTAAAAGCTTATTTTATTCTTAAGAAATCTTGTCCAAGTATACCTAGAGTGATCATCGACTATAGACTAACTAAAGTGTAGAGGTTTCTTCGTAACTCCCTACGAATGACCGAAGAGATCCATAAGGGAGATATTCTAGGCATCTATCTTGAGACAATATATCTTAGCATTTTGACTTATACGTGAGCTTGTTTTCCTAATTTGAAGAGCATCACAAAAATGTTGATCAAACTAAAGCTTAGGTAAGTTTCTAACTCATTCCTAATGCAATATGAATGAAGACGCATGTTGGCGTGCCCATGATACTCCTAGCACAACGTGGAGTTTATCATCGTATTTGCAAAGACAAATTTTGTCTTTCGGCTTATTTCCTAATTTTATCACGTATAAGCCTTTCTTCCTAATACCTCTACCTATAACCTTACCGTCCTTGGTGATTTCAATATTATGTTCAGAGAAAATTACCCTACATTTATTATCACATATTTGTCCTACACTTAGCAAGTTAAATCTTAAGTTATCTACATGTTCTACATTATCTATATTGAGAGAGTCATTAAAAATCATGCCATTGCCAATGATGTTACCGCAAAGATTACTACCAAAAATGACATTACCTCCATTGTATGCCTTGTAGGTTGAGAAGAGATTTCGGTTACCTATTATGTGTTTAGAGCATCCACTATCTTTTATCCACTCATCGGGTTCCAAGTCAACTCCAAGGCATATATATTTATATAAGACAACAACTCAAACATTTGGTCCCCAATATCTCATGGGTCCAAAGTTGTTAGTGCTAAACATCCCATGCATTTGATTGGGATGTGAAAATGGAGGATACATTTCCCATGGCATGTAACTTTAAGGTTGGAAGTTGTTCCAAGTTACGGGAAAACCATGAGGTTGGTTTTGTTGACCAACATTCCTTTTTGTTTGCGGTGTCTTAGAACGAGGATAATGATTATTGACTTTTCTAGGTGGTGGATTTTTTGACCTAAAATTTGGTTTATTAGAATCTAACTTCAGGGTTTAATGATAGTTTATAAAATTGGTTAACCTCATTATCACTAGCAAGAGGTTTTAACGATATTTTATAAAATTCCTTTTTGGTTGCGGTGTTTTAACGATACTATTATGTGTTTTGAAAAGAAACAGATTTTTTAGATTCTGATGAACAGACAGGCGGTCCCTTAATTGCTTTGGGGCCGTCTGTGCTTTATGGGTGCCGCCATCAGAATTTGGGGGACCCCCACCAGAAGGTGTTTCATTCTGAAAGTTTACAAATTTTATTTCCTTAGATCTACTAGTTGATGCTTCAAATGAGTTAAACCTTAAACCCAATTTATCTCCGGAGGATTTTTGATTGCTTAACATTTCATTTAAGCAATGTGTACTCTTTTCAAATTTAGTTATCTTAAGAGCTTCATCTTTAAGTTTTTCGTTGTTAATTTTAAGTGATTGACAATTTGTACATTCGAGATCAACTCCCTTATTTTTCTCGAGTGTAGACAATTTTAATTTTAATTCACTAAGCTCATTTTCTAAACTATTTCTAATAGCTTTCAGTTGTTTATTCTTTGTGATTATTTTTAAACTCATCTTGCAAAGTTTATCATATTCATTATCTAAAGTCGAATCGTCTATTGATGAATTTTCATCGCTACAGTAACAGGAATCGGAACATACCTCATTCGATGCTTGAGCCACGAGACACGTTTCGTCTTTAGCCTTTTCATTATCTTCTTCACCGCTATCACTCCAAGAACCTCCGATGAATGCTCTTTGGTTCTTCTCCTTTGGTGGTTTTGGACATTCTCCAATAAGATGATTTGCGTCTCCGCATCTAAAACACTTCCTTTTACTTTTACCGTTATTGTCGTCTCGGATTCTTTGGAAAGTCCTTTTGTCATTCCTAGGTTGTCTCACAAACCTACCTCTTCTCTTAAAGAACTTCTTGAAGTCTCTAACTGCCATGGCGTACTCTTCGTCTTTACTTCTAAAATTCGAACACTCTTCATCACTAGATTCCCTCTTAGCCTTTAAAGCAAGAGATTTTCTTTCTCCTTTAGCTTTGACTATTTTGGAATCTTTCTTGATGATCGTCTCATGGAATTTTAGATTTCTAATGAGTTCATCAAGGGATAGTGATGTTAAGTCTTTTAACTTTTCAATTGCCGTGACCTTCGCTCTCCATTTGGGATGTAGAGCCCTAAGAAACTTCCTAACACAGTTCTTGCTAGAGTAGCCTTCATCAAGAGCTTTTAGACTAGTAATAATAGTATTAAATCTAGTAAAAGCACTATCTATAGATTCGTCTTCAGAAATGACGAATTGTTCATATTGTTGTACCAAAAGGTCAATATTTTTAACTTTGACTTGGCTATTACCTTGATGGGAGATTAACAAAGTTTTCCAAATTTCTTTTGTCGTATTACACATGAAAATTCTTTCATATTCTTTTCTTGGCAAAGCATTGTAAATAACCATTTTGGCTTCATTATTTTTCGAAAGCCTCTTTTTAAGATCATCACTTTGTTTTTCAAAAAGGATAACCTCATCTAGTTTAGTTTTCGGATTTTGTTCAATAGGTTGAAAATCACCGTTAGTAATAACATGCTAAAGATCAAGATCTTTTGATTTAACATATGTTTCGAAACTATTTTTCAAATAAATAAAACTATCACTTTCAAAGAGTGGTGGTCTTTGCAGGGATTTCCCTTTTAGATATTTGTCGAAATCCATAGATTGATCCAAGCTTTAAAATACAATATATTTTTTAAAAATCTTGAGTGACTTCGGCTTCTGATACCAATTGTGGAAACTAGAAGGGGTGAATAGTTTGCAGGTTAATTGGCGTTTTAATATTTTACTTCTAATATTGTTAGATTCGAATATATGCTTAATCAATCAACAATATGAACCAATCAAGATAACTATCTACATGAAATAAATACACAAACAATATAAAGAGATAAAGGAAGCTCTTCTTCGCCCTACTCCATTCCCCGAGTATCCGACTTGAGATTTCAATATGTCAACAAGCTCCCTTCAGGCGGAGAAAACCGTTTACACGTCGCTTATATTATTTTTCAACACTAAGCAAAATGTCAAGTCCTAATCTTAGCTAGAACCAATCTACCACTTTACAAATACTACCCAATCACAAGATCTACAATATTAGATTTACATTCTATACGATTCACACAATCACACAAGGTAATCAAAACAGAGATTTGAATCTTAGAAGAAGAAAGGAGAAATCGCTAATCTATAACACTTCATTTCTCGACGAATACGATTGTTCTTCTCTTGCACTTGATAGAAGAAGGAAGAAGGTAGAAGATGAGATTTGATCTCTTGAAACAAGATTAAACTATGTTAGGGATCAAGAAATTTAGTGAGAGCAAGAAGGTTTTTATAAAGGGAAAGATAGCTAAAAATTCATTCAAAAAGGTGTGTTTTTCTACTGAGAATAGTGCAGTATTTATAGCCAAGAAATCCCAACGGCATCTGGTGGCGGTCACGGCGGTCCCAGATATATCTAGGGGCCGCCTAGCCACTTAGGGGGGCGTCACTAGACTGACGCTCTAATTTTTGTCTTTTCATGGGGAAGGTTGATTCTAGTATGTTGTTTTCTGTTTTAGGGGGAAAAACTGAATTTAAATTTTATGATTTTAAATAAAACATTAATTTTGTTAATAAAACTATTCAGTGTATTTTTGTAAAAAATATTTTGTAGAAATGTGATGGTTAAGAAGAAAATTTATTTTCTTGATCACTAATCATGTTTAATGATTTGTTTATCCATACCTTAAGTGACTTATGTCGAAATGGAAGTTTACGATTAATAACATGTAAACGTTTATTTTTATCGTGAATGTTTTATATTTTGTCTTCTTAAAAACGTAAAGGAGTCGAAAAATATAAATAATGTTTTTAGGCATTATTTGTATTAACATTTTTTACGGCCAACTAAAAAAAATAATATACAACAAAACTTTACATTGTTGGTTTATAGAACGTACCGACGAATAATCGATCATCTTATAAAAAATAAAATTAGTTAAGTTTAGACGAACCGATTATCTCACAATCATCTCCTTTTTTTCTCTCTTACATTTTTTTATTTTCATATTTTTGATTTTTTTAAACATAAACTAAAACGAATATAGGTGTAAAATTTCACCATTTCACGATCATAATAAATCTGGATAATATTTTACAACGTTCTTTACTTAGAAATAAAATAATAGTGAAAGTAGTAAACACACGAAAAATAAAAATAACTTCTTTCACATTCCCATTGCGAGGTGCAATTCCCAAACTAACCAAAGATAAGAAATACGCACACGAACACAGAAAATACATACTTTTACAGAAAAGCAACTAGCAACCAACCAAGAACTTAATCTATTAGGGTAGGCTAAGGTGTAAAGGTGTAACGAAACAATTTTTAATGGTGGAAGAAACGAAAGGAATGGCTCAGCAGGTTTTTCTAGGGGTATCTTACTCTAAAAATAAGAGTAAACAAGGGGTTTTTATACGGGGGTTAACTAACCAGTATTGTTAGTTGATAACACATAATGTATGTAAATGGAATAGATTTTTTGGATTAATCTTAGAAATTTATCAATCTGGACAGGTTACTCCAAAATACTTATTATTGTGGTCTCGAATAGTATACCAAGCCAAGATCTAAAGTTTACTACAATCACCGACACACTCATATATTTGTGAAATTTTTGGGTAAAATGAGAGAAACAAAATAGGCTTAATCCTCACAATATGGAAATAAGGGTTATGTGTACAGGTCATCAAACTAATAATCTTATAAAAACATGCTAAATTTTTTTTAATTTGAGCATAATTAGGCATAATATTTGTAAAAATAAGGACAAGTAGTATTCTAATTCTCCTCCCCCCACTTGAGATATACAACGCCCACATTGTATAAATATAAAATAAAAAACAGGAAATATAAAGAATTAAAACGAAAAACTCCCCTGTGATTTGCTAGGTATGATCCTCCATGTATAGTTTATGAGCAACTTTTTTTGTTGTGTAGTGAAAAGCGTCTGAATACCAACATGACTAAAACACAATGAATACCAGAATATATACATACCACAACCTTCATAAATCATGATCAGTACTTCTCTGTTTTAAGATAGGAAAATCACAACAATCGTATCTCCTAATAATCGTTGGTTAGAAAATAAAAATAAAAACAAAAATTGTACAGGAGGGTCGATATGCCATATCCGTGTTTTAGGATACGCCGTATTAAGTCTTGTACGAAAAAAAAAAGTACGGGTCAGAGGTCAAATACGCTGTATTTAGAGAACTGAAGATGCTGTTTTAACACCCCCAATTTTCACGCAGCGGAATATACAACATTGGGTGTTAATTCATTGCACAATTACACAAGGATATAGAAAACGACTCGAAAAGAGGCGTTTAAAAAACATTGTTCCATTTAAAGAAGTTTCAGAGTAATCAACATACGTCCCACAGGATCGTTGCCAAATTCATAACATGAGTTTTCCAAAACATGGATATTTAGTTTTATAAATGGAACAAAATACACGTTCTTAAAAACTTTTAGTGCAGACTCCTCAAACACAGTATCCACCACTCTTGGTTAACTGAGATAAAACATGCTTAAAAAGTCAACAAAATGTTGAGTGAATCCATAGAGTTTGTAAGAGATAAAAGAGAACACAAGTTTTGTTCATCGTGTGACTTGTTGTACGGACAAGCCATTAATCAAGTTTCTATTGCAATAAGCTCATGACACCGAAGCCTTGACGTTAACTCATATCTTGTATGTAATTCTTGTTGCCCCATAACTAGGTATTATTGCCTTATACCTAACTTCTAAATACAAATTGTCCGTTGACTGGGTGCTCGAAAGGATTCGATTCAGACCCCCGGACAGGGCTGTCAAACCCAATAGATCTATTTACTTGTACTAGCGCTTACCCATTATAGGCAATTAACAGTTCATGATGTGGGGTCTTTTGGCAATAGCAACTCATGCAATTAATATCATATTCGGGTCCAGCATACCATAAAGTTTCTTGTGTTCAGTTTATAAAACAAGCATGTATCTCCCTCGCGGGGTTTTATAAATACAGTTTAAAAGTTGAAAGGCGAGGCTATGAACTCACCGTAAGAACAATTAGATCAGAAGTATTATGAGTCTTGAATGAGCGGGAAGTACTCCTAGGCACCTCCTAAAATACGTGACGCGATTTAGTACGTAGAAAGTAACAATACGTAAAAATTAAACATGTGATCATGAGATGTGTTTCCGAGATAAGCATGGCATTTCACTAGAACTTCCCCAAGTCCTTTTTAATCCCAAATTGACTTGTGACCTGGTCTTATAGGCAAATGAACATCTACCAAGTTTCGGCTTCTAACTTTTATTTTATCACGGTGTACTATACGTTTTTAAATTTTTAGACTAGACGTAAAAACTCGGTTTCTGATTTTAACTTGACTTCATGGACTCATATCTCCTAGCTCACAAATGTTCTATATGTGAGGCTTTCACCCCTGGAAAGCTATTTGTGTCTAGTTTCCAGAAATGTAAGTCTCATAATTTACAAAGTTTCGTAACTATGTGAAAAGACCATTTTACCCCTGGTTGTCCAAAACAGAAAGTTAGTAAAAAATTTACCCTTTACTAAAATGGCCATAAATCCCAAACCATGATAGCAATGAAGGTGAGGTCAAAGGCTATGGTTTCCTTATGATGTCTACTACTGACCCAATCTTTAAGATCTATTATTTTATGGCAAAAATTTGGAGTTTAACTCGTATTCTAATCATATGTCCAGATTTGACCTATTTTCTTGTTTTGGCCATAACTCACTCATCCGAAGGAGTTGGTTGAGCATCCAACTATACTATGATGCTAAGACATGTATCTTTCCAGTCATGTAATTTAATCATAGTCTCCAGGCCAAATATTTTTAGATAATCACACGTTTTGCTACTGTTTTCAAAACAGTCCCATTATTTCAACTTAAAACCTTTATAAACTTCATTTTAATCATCATCTACCCACTTGCAATGCCATACTAATCTAAAACACCCTCAAGAACATAATCACACATATATATTCAGAACTTAAACATCCATTTTCATGGATTAAAATTTAAGAAAACAAGAAATAAAAAGGTAAAACAAATAAAAAGGAGATTAGGGCTTACTAAATGAAAGATTTAGGCTAGTGAATCAAACAAGAACACCCTTCTCTTGTGTTGGCTGAATTCGAACCAAAGTAATACAAGATTAACAATCTTCTAACCTTCTTCTTATGATGATAATACTCTTCTAACCAAAACCCAATCAAAACCCTCAAGAAAACCTAAGAAATCAAGCCCTAAATTCTTCAAATCTTCAAGAATTTGCACCAAACTTTGCAAGAGGCTTATGGATGGTGTTAAGAGGATAAAAGTGAGATGAAAAATTTTGTATGATGGTGGTGGTGATGAGTATAAATTCGGCAGCAATGGGGAGGAAGAAGAAAGGAGAGAATAATTTTGAAATGGTGGAAAATGAAAGGATTATGCATGTATAGAAAAATGGAGTAATAAGTGTGTTATAGGAAGTGTAAAAAAAAGAAAAAGGTTGTGTGTGGACATGGAGAAGCCGGCCTAGGCCTAGGGTTGTGTGAAAATTATATATATTTTTTTTTGATTTTTTTTTGTTATAAGTTTAGTTAAAGTGTAGTGTAAAGTAATTTAAGAAAAGGTAAGGTTTTAGGGTAGAAACGCGAGTTTTAAGCAAGAATTTACGTAAACGCGAAACACAACGGAAAATGAAAATGATGAAAATTATAATCATCGGGGGATATTATGAGATTATTAAATCACTTAAGATGCGAAGACGGAATAGATTTCTAAATACGGCTTACGCAAAGCTAAAAACGAGAAAATCTTACTAAATCGGGTAAACGTAAAATTAATAACTTTGCTTAAAATGAAAAATAGAAATAAAGCTCAGAGTAAATAGTGACCTTAAATACGGAATGTTACATGATAATTATATGGTAAACGAACGTATTTACTTAATCTTGCATTACTCCTTATTATGCTTTCCAAATTATGTTGCTTTGTCACTCTTGCAATGATATGTGTAAGTATTTCCTAAGTCATGAATGAATTACACGAACCTGCCGTCTATGTAATATTCCGTTAAGGCAACACACAAGTAAGGTAGTATGAAGACTATTACAAGGTCCCTAAGAGTACATTACATATAATTAAAATACTTAAGAGGGATAAACTATATTAGGGGTAAGGTAGTATGAAGACTATTACCGATGGTATCATTTCTATAGACTCACGTTTCCCTAAACGTCTATGCCAATTTAATATCTTATGGCTAGTTTTCTAAAGGCTAACGTGCACATCCATCAAAAGAATTAACATAATAAGGATCTACATATTCAGTTTCATACAATCATAAGTAAATACTAAGGGATCTAGCCTAGCATGTTAAATAAAGAAGAAGAATAAGAATCAATCACAAAACACATAGACATATTAAGTGATTAAAGATAAATGAACTTTACTTGATTAAATCATGGATTGAAGGCTAATACAATAGGGTTTTGAGGCCCTAAAAACGGTCTAAAAGCTGCTACACTCGAACTATTAAAGTTAGGGTTCGTGTCCCAAAAATTACACACTAAAAACCCTAAAACGAGTTGGTATATATAGGAAAATAGGCCGCGACGGCGTCACAAGATTTCTAACGCCGACGATTTTCACTGAATTTTCTAGGGTTTCTTTTGAGGCCGTTGCGATCTGACACCGTCTTGAGTTTCTCTGACGCCATCTCTTCTATGTTATGACGCCATCGCAAAGGATGTCGACGCCGTCTCCAGACACTATACGCAGATTCTTCAAAAGAGCTGGTGTATAGTCGTAGTCTTGTCTGTTTCTTCTCCAATTAAGCCCAAGTCACGTGTATTTCCTCCAAAAGCCATCCAAATGCTAAAAATGCAAAAACAAACGTTTAAGTAAATAAATTAGGCATAATAGCATGATTTAAGGGTTACATGACCCCTAAAAAGCGTATAAAATTTTTGAAGCATAAGGAGTTAGTGCTTGTGACTAGGCTTAGTGAGACCAAAAAAGAGACCATTTTGGGGTCAATCATTACGTTGTCCCAGCATGTGGGATATTGATACATTATGGCTATGTTGTTGTGACATTTACATCGTGATGCAAGTCCCAACTTGTATTCGATGTCGTTGTGACATTTTATGTTGAATGTTCAGTTTGTAATTCTCTATTATGTTGTACCAATGCTTTATGACGGTTCCTCTCCGTTACGCCTTGCATTTCTGCCTGAGGTGAGGTGTGACAGATTGGTATCAGAG
>BQNB010119526.1:0-20798 GCA_026074375.1 Tanacetum coccineum
GAAAGTCAGATGAAGGATTCTTTGTCGGATACTCAATGAATAGTAAGGCTTTTAGGGTATACAACATTAGAATTAGGAAAGTAAAAGAAAACTTGCATATTAGGTTCTTGGAGGATAAGACTATTATTGCAGGTGATGGACCAAAGTGGCTGTTTGATATTAATGTTCTAACAAAATCAATGAATTATGTGCCAGTTGTTGCAGGTACAAACTCTAATGATTTTGTAGGTACATAAGAAAGTATTGGTGCAGGTCATTCTAGCAAGGAGACAGGATCTAGCTAAGACTACATTTTGATGCCACTGTGGAAAGATGGTTCACTATTTGATTCTTCTTCAAAGAATGCTAGTAATGATGAACCATAACCTCCTAGTGATGCTGGAAAGAAGGATGATGAAGGTGTATGTAAAGAAAGTGGATTTGATGATCAAGAGAGGCTTGAAAATAGTACTCAAGATGTTAATACTGCTGGGCCAAGTATTAACACTGAACCAGACATGTTTTCTTTGGGTGATAATGCTACACTTGATGCCACACATGCTGATTTCTTTGGTGATGAAACAGAAGTGGATATGAGCAACATTACTACCACATATCGAGTTCCTTCTACTCTAAATACAAGAATCCATAAAGATCATTTACTTGATCATGTGATTGGTGATGTACAGTATGGTGTATAGACAAGGAGAATGACAAAGACTACAAATGAACAAGGGTTTATTAGTGCTGTTTATGAAGGGAAAACTCATGAAGACCTTCATACTTGTTTGTTTGCTTGCTTCCTATCCCAGGAAGAACCCAAAAGGATTGCCAAAGCTTTAAGTGATTCAGCTTGGGTAGAAGCAATACAGGAAGAGCTTTTACAGTTTAAGCTACAAAAGGTTTGGGTACTAGTGGATTTGCCTAAGGGTAAGAGGGTTATTGGTACAAAATGGGTTTTTAGGAACAAGAAAGATGAGAGAGGCATACTAATTCAAAACAAAGCAAGGCTGGTTACACAGGGACATACTCAAGAAGAAGGCATAAACTATGATGAAGTTTTTGCCCCTGTAGCAAGAATTGAGGCAATAAGGCTGTTCTTAGCTTATGCTTCCTTTATGGGATTTATAGTGTATCAGATGGATGTGAAGAGTGCTTTCCTTTATGGTAGGATTGAAGAGGAGGTATATGTGTGTTAACCTCTAGGGTTTGAAGATCCTGACTATCCAGACAAAGTCTACAAGGTGGTGAAAGCACTTTATGGTTTGCATCAAGCTCCAAGAGCCTGGTATGAAACCTTGGACAAGTATTTATTGGACAATAGGTTTTACAGAGGAAAGATAGATCAGACCTTGTTTATCAAGAAGCAAAAAAGGGGATATTTTGCTTATACAGGTCTATGTTGATGACATTATCTTTGGCTCTACAAAGAAGGAGTTGTGTACTGAGTTTGAGAAACTGATGCATGACAAGTTTCAGATGAGTTCTATGGGAGAACTCACTTTCTTCTTAGGGTTGCAAGTAAAGCAGAAAGAAGATGTGATATTTATTAGTCAGGATAAATATTTAGCTGACATATCGAGGAAGTTTAGTTTCACAGATGCCAGGACAGCTAGCACCCCAATGGATACATAAAAGCCTTTACTCAAGAACTTAGATGGTGATGATGTTGATGTTCATCTCTACAGGTCAATGATGGGATCATTGATGTATCTTACATCATCTAGACCAGACATTATGTTTGCAGTATGTGCATGTGCCAGATTCCAAGTCACACCTAAGGTTTCACACTTACATGTTGTGAAAAGGATTTTTAGGTACCTAAAAGGCCAACCTAAATTGGGCCTTTGGTATCCTAGAGATTCTTCCTTTGACTTGGTGGCATATTCTGATAGTGATTATGTTGGTGCAAGCTTGGATAGGAAGTCTACAACAGGAGGTTGTCAGTTCCTATGGTGTAGACTAACACTTGCAGGATAACCAAAGTAGTATGGTGGGATTTGGTGATACCAATTGTGGAGTTTGTTAGAGGAAAATCTGCTGATTGATGATAGAGAGGATTTAGGGATAACTTGCCAAGGGTTAATGCTAAGTTTACACCTGAGTTGGGAAGTCCTTTAAAATCTTTTTCTTAAAATCAACCTATGTTTTCCAGTGAGCCTAATGAAGCATATGGGCATAGGCTATACTGAACACGAATTGATGGCTTTTAGTTAGTCAGATAGTAACTGGTCTAACTCACTCTTTACCATTCTATCATTTTCATAGTGTGTTAGTATACGGACATATGGTTTAGAGAACAACGAGCAAACGTGAATCTAATACATTTGTGTTAGAGGTAACACCTGCCACTAAGCTGGAAACTCTGTCAAGAAGGCTCTTTTAATGAGTCTATCTGAACACAGACATTATTTATACTGAAATCATTGGTTCTCACACAACCAGAGGTTAAATGCAAACAAAATGATTAAGTCTCTTCCTTTACACTTAATTCCTTCAAAAGTATGAGTGCAGTATTGTCTTGAAAGAAAATTTGGATTAATACTGCTGGGTAAAGTTAATATAGCTAGGCTTAATATTAGTACTGCTAGGCTTAATATTAGTACTGTTAGGCTAAACTTAGTACTGCTAGGCTACCGTTAGTACTGTTTAGGGAATAACAGATTTTTCTTAATTAAATATAGCCGTTGAGATATTTTCGCCAATTACTTCACTTATAGGTTTCCTTAATTTGGATAATTCATAATCTTTCTTTAAATCATAAGATTTCTTCAATGATAAAGAACCCTTGCTTAGGAAGCGAGCAGACGGGGAAACCATACAAGGTTCTAAATACCATGGTAACACACATAATGAGATCCTTTTCCTCTCAGGGAACTGATTCAGGTAGTGGTCCTAGGTGCCAAGATACCACATTGGGGGGTGCAGAAGCTCAAATTAGGTTTGAGACTGCATCTAAATAGTCTAATGATCCACCTCTCTCAAGAGTTAACACACTTGGAAGTGGGGAGGACAACATGAAACTAAAGGAATTGATGGATCTTTGTACAAAACTGCCTGAAAAGGTTCTTGATTTAGGAGAACAAAAACAAACAGAGTGATTCAGTGAGATAAAGAATTGAGAGAAAAAGTGAGAATAAAAACAGAAAGAGAGCTTGTGAGAATCAAAATTAATGATGAAAATACTTTTTGGAATGACTTTGAGGTTAAAACTGGTACCTCAAAAGTTAATACTGCTAGGCATTACTTAGTAGTGCTAGGCGTTATTTAGTACTGTTAGTCTAAAAAACTTCTACTGCTGGGCCCATTATACTTAGTACTGCTAGCTAAATTTAGTATTTTTGCTATACTACCAACGTTAGTACATTTGGGGTATAACAATTTTGCCACTATAAATATAAGCCCGTTGAGATATTTTTGACAAATATTTCACTTATAGGTGTCCTTAATTTGGATAATTCTTGATCTTTCTTTCACTCATAAGATCTCTTCAAGATAAAGAATCAATTTTATTGAGTCAGTCCAATCAAAACCTTAAGTGTTCTCTATATAATCTCAATTGACTTTTCCAAACACTCATACTCTTATAAACGAACCTAACCCAGACCTTAATCAATCTTTTCTCAATCAACAATGGCGAATTTGGAGTTCTGTGACACTCACAACATGGTTTCTTACTTAAAGAAAATAGAGGGAAGTGAAGGATTTCAACCAGATAAAGTGAATTTCTCAAATTTCAATCATAAATAGGTATGCTCTAATAGAAAATCCCATTATCTATGTTTTACTCATCTAGCAGTTTTTGAACACTGCTACTGCCAGAACACTAGATAATGGAGAGATAGAAATAACTGCTACAATAGATGGGAAAGTTAAGATTGTTTCTGAGGCATCTATTAGGAGGCATCTCAAGTTGAAAGATTCTGATGGTATTAGTAATTTGCCTACTACTGAAATTTTTGAGCAACTTGCTCTTATGGGGTATGTGTCCAATTCTGACAAATTAACCTTTCAAAAAGGACACTTCTCCCCTCAATGGAGGTTTTTGATCCATACCACCCTTCATTGTTTAAGTTCTAAAAAAACTGCTTGGGAAAAATTTAGTAGCAATATAGCAACTGCTATCATTTGCTTGGCCACAAAGAGAACTTTTAATTTCTCTAAAGATGATTTTTGATGGAATGGTAAAAAACTGAAATTAAAAACATAAAATTTTTGATGTATCTCAAGATTTAAATATTCAAGTCTTTATTAAATAAGCAACAAGAACGTTCTTTTACATCACACAGAACTTATTAATTGCTCCTAAACCCTTACACAAACGAACTTTTTTAGTAGCAATATAAGGAGCTTTCTTAAGGTTATATAAGGTGGACATTTCCATGTTATTTCCAAACAAAGCCCTTGTTTCACGAACAGAGCCTAGTTGTTCATAGAGGTAAAGGATCCAAACAGGTCCCCAGTTGAGTTCCCACACACACACCCACCAGTGCTCCATCAACCTTACAACCACCAAGTTTATCACCTTCTAGGAGAACTACCAGACAGGAATTTGTGGTTCCTCAGCCCAGATCTCCTACTCAGACCAATGTAGCGAGATGAGAGTGCTTTGAGGCTTTTTGACTTCTGTCTACATTGGGTGGATGTAAAACATAGAGGAGCATCGTGCCAACTTGACTGTCGACTAAACATAGAAGTAGGACAAATGGCAAGTGGTAAACCTTGATAAGACCCCATCCATGCCCCCAATATTCTCACCTCTCCCCAAGAGTTCACCCACTAGGCTACACTTAGAAGTGAAGATGAGTGGCAGAATGCCACACAATACATATGATGATTTGGTTTAAAAAATTGTACATGAGCAGAGTGATGTTTGCATAAGCACAGACTGCAGCCGACAAATAAAGTCTAAGGAACTGCTTATTACAAAGCATAATCAAAAGGTAACGAATTAGAGAAACACTGCCAAGACAGAAGCAGAAGGAAGAGCCAGAACTATGATCAGATTGAATGAAGAAGAAATTGGAGGATCCTTCTCAACAGGAGTGAGAAAGATAGCTGAAAATAACCAACATCTTGATATTTCTTTGTACAACATAATGCAGAGGTTCAAGGGTAGCATGCGCATGATATTGGAGTACTGATTTTGATTCACTGCTGCTGAAGAAGTATTATAACTGCAGAAAAAGAAGTTAGTACAAGCAGTTGAGGCCAGTTTCCACTTCCACAGCTGGTGCTTAGTATTATCACTGCTAGGAGAAAGTTCACAGCCAAAAGACCAGGTTAAAGTTTATAAATGGAGGTGAAGCATGAGACTATATAGGACCAAGATAAAGTTGCAGACTAGAACAAGAAAGACTTGGTAAAGAAGAAGATCTCTGAGAATTACAGGCAGCAATGATGTAGAATTGACCAGGCAGAGGATTTCCAGAGTACAAGAAGAAGCAAGCTCTTTCAACATTGAAGAATGAGATGACATTAAAGCTAGAGTTGAAGCTGATGAAGAGTTTGCTAGAGTATACAATCCAAAGGAAAAGAGATGTACTTCTAAATCTGAATAAAGCAAAAATTGCTTGCAAGCTTATAAATGAGGAAAGAGATACTTAGTTTTGTTGCACACAAAGATACTAAAGAAGAGGAGAAACAATCGCCCCATCACCTCACACAAAGCTCACAGATGACTTATACATGTAATCAATCCATATAGTCCAGACATGGGAAACATACACTGAAGCATTGAAAAGAGTTATTCTTTTTGATGAAAACAAGAAATTTGTGGTTAAAACATACAATGAGGAGGAGTACATTACATTGGTTCTAATGGAGAGTGAAATGAAAGAGTAAAATCCTGAGTAGAGCAAGCTGGAAGTTCTAAAATGAGATAGCAGAAAGAAGAACTTTGTTCAAGGAAAGGTCAAAGAGGATAAAAGACTAGAAAAGATCAAACCCAAGCTGAAGAAAAACCAAAGGATAAAGAAGAACGAAGAACAGTCATAAGAAAGGGAAACAATAAATGATGATAATTAGTATCCACCAATCTAGGAATGAAAAATGTTGAAGCTACTTTACAGATCAAGTACCTATAACTACATAGATTGGTAATTAGACTAAAGGAGCTATGGAAGTACTCAGAAGAATCATCAGATTGGTAATCATAATACTAAGGTATATCAAAATTCTTTTATGATACGCATAAAAAGCAGTTTAAGCAGAGAAGACTTAGTGAAGCTATGGAGTATAGTAAAAGAGAAGTTCACATCAACAGAACCAACAGAAGACAAAGAAAGAGAAATATATATGTTGATGAAGAGATTGTTTTTAAACCAGATACAAAAGATGTAATTATAGAAGACACTAAAAACACATATTCACAATGTCACATGGAGACTGTATGACCCATGTGGAGGCATCATGTATCTACAAAAGGATAGGAGTGGATACTACATGTTTTGTTAGAAAGGGAAATACCCTTAGGCAAGAGTGTTCTTTACACATAAGTATAGTGGCAAATCTCTTGGTGGATCAAGATAGAGAGATGTCAGAGATCTACTTAAGAAGATCTTCATGCAGGTTGAACAAGGTCCCAGAGTAGATGAAGTTGTTGGGAAGAAATCCTCTCAGGAACAAGATTTTTAATTACTAAGAAGCCCTAGTATGATATAGATGTAAATCACAAGTTTAAGGGGAGGATTGTTGGAAATTAAAGGACTTACCATACATAGATACTGAACTCCCTAGCAACCAAGATTAGTACTACTCAAGTTACACAAACAGCCAGTACTAACTCCGACCTGTACCTACTAGACGAAAGCAGAGTACTGTCAACCGAGTAAACTCAACTTAAAACACCACCCACTGCTTGAATGACTTAATGACTAGATGCATTGAAGAACTCTAAAGACAGGGATTACAGAGACGTGTGAAGAGATATGTAATTCCCAGAGTATATATATTTAGTTAAAAAGATAACGAGAAAGTTTAACAATATAGAAATATTTGTAGTTATCTTTGTAAAATGGACTTCTTAGTGATAAAAAAAGGAGATCCTAGAAAATGGATTTGTAATGCACATATAATTCATAACGTTTTTTCCCAAATAACACTTCAAAGTTGTAAACCCTAGTACTTACACATAGTAACTCTGTATTATTCAGAATACGTATTAAGAAGCGATTTATTCCCAGTTATACATTTTTCATATACATATGCTCTGTTAGTTCACAGTTATATTTTAAATTCTTCTAAGTATTAAAGAGTAGAAATTCTGGCATACTTTGAATCGCGCGGGGCGAAATCAAAACTCACCCCTTTAAAAACTATCTATATAAAAAAACACCAAGGGATAATCGCGCGAGATCAAGAAAACCGGTGGAAAGCAGTATAGAGTGTTCCCAGTCCCCCCCTGGTCGTTAAGGTCCCAACGAGTCTATAATGATTAACGAAAGCAACGAATTGATGATTGGAGTATGAATGTAAGCCAAGGAATGTTTGTGAAATTAAACAGCAAGTAAATGCACATAAAATTTAAACAAAGAACATAAGCTGGAATTTTGAAATAAAGCTACTACAAAAAGAACTACTTTACACGAAGGCACAAATAAGCTCTAATGTAGCTTAAGACAAAAGACAAAATAAGTAACTATAAATCTACAAAAAGAGAAGCAAATTAGCATGCAATAAAAGCTAATTAAACAAGAGAAAACACAACAGAACTAACCATTATTAGACTACCAGTGACTAACTAAGAGTTAGTACAACTAGGCTTAGTTTAGTACTGTTAGCTAACCGTTAGTAAAATAATCTTGCTAGCCCTTAACAACACACAATTAAAACAGACATAAAGCAAATAAGCTAAAACAGATAATTTCACTTACCCAAAATAAAGCACTTAATCATAAGAATAAGCAACCAAAATAGACTATAATGATAAACAAGCTAGAAAACTTAAAACTGATAGAACACCTCATAAAATTATTTTGAAAAGACAAATAAGTTCTACTGAAAACAGTACATACTAAAAAAGCTTAATTCAACTACTCTAAAAAGCTTAAAAGAATATCTTAAATAAAGGCCAAAATTATAAGTTGATAAGCTAAAGTTGAAGCAAGCCCGTACTAACAGTTAAACGTAACATTTATACTTAACTTAGAGTTTAGTACTAGGTAGTGTTAAGTGTGCTGTTCCTAGAATGGAAACTAGCAGTACAGAACAAACACTAGTACAGCTAGTTGTCTGAGATAGAAACTGTCTCTAAAAATGAGAACTGAGCGATACAACTTAGAGTTATGTACTTTTCTAGCTTGTACAAATACACAAAGCCCTTAAAATAAACCCTTTTTCCAAAACACTTTATTTACTATAATTTCAAAAATATTGAAAAACAGATTATCAATATAACAAATAAGTCAAAACACTTATCTAGCAATATTCAATCCATATAATCACTTAATTAAGCATGAATAATCAAGCAGTATATAACTTAAAACTAACAGTGTTCAACAACTTAACAATCAGTTCAGAAATAGATGAGTAAACAAGAAAAAAAAGTAGAGACTACTACCAAACCCTTGCTCATAAAAAGGGATCATAAACAATGAAATCTACAAGCTCTAGCTTGTCATAAAGCAAGCCTAGTAGTAGTCCATAAGCCATCCAAGAACTTGCTTATCAGACCATAACGATAAGCAGATGTATATTTGAGAGAGCTTGTGTGCTATTCTCTTTCACTATACTTAACCTTTTAAGTTACACATTAGGGTGTGGGCCTAGCAGTGTTAACTTATAACTAGCAGTTCTGCTGAAAGTAAGAATAATAAGAGAAAGAGAGATAGACTTACAAAACCCTTGCTCTAAACAGGGTCAAACAATGAATCTACAAGCTCTAGCTTGCATAAAGCAAGCTAGTGAGAGTCCATAAGCCCATCCAGAACTGGCTTATCATCCATAACATAAGCTGAGGTAATTTTGAGAGTGACTGGTGTGATATTCTCTTAACTACTTAACTTTTTAAGCTCACTTAGTTAAAACAGTTTGTAAACAAGCAATATTGAGAGCTTTTGAACATAAAACAACTCAATTCAGAAACTTAACACTTGGGATTATAAAGTGATTTTAAAAACTCAAACTTGCATTAAAACTTGAAAGTGTTACAAGCTGAAAGTAATAACTGAAAATAGGCTAAGTTAAATTAAAAACTAAAAACTAGATTCTAACATAGATGCCTCAAAGGCTTACAAGAAGCTCTATATATAGCCGAAGTATATGACTTGCATCTTGTGCTTCTTTGGAGAGATAAAACCAAGTGTGCTAGTTGTGTGAGGAGAGACTAAAGCAAATCCCAGCCTTTGATTTCTTTTGAGCTTCTTTGGAGACAATCTCAGCCATCGAAGTGCTTTGGGAATGGAGAGGGATTGCCAACATGGACTTTATAAAGCTGGGGGGGGAAAGTAGGGTGGATGAAATGATTTGGTAGGGTGTTGAGTGATTTTGCAGGAGAAGTATGGGAGTAAAACAGGGTGCTGGCTGGTTTTGGTATTGGCGGGAGAAAGGTTATACAAGTTGGGCTGTGACAGAGAGAGGTTGAAGATGATTAAGGGAATGTTTGGATTTTGTACAAGAAAGGCCCCTCCACATCTTTCTTCTTTTCATTCCCTTTTCCCCTTTCTATCTTTTATAAATGAGGTTTCCCAAATTGGCATAATCAGCCCTTGTCTTTGTTTCCTTAATATAACTTAGGGGTTTGGCATTTTGACCCCTCAAGTTATATTTTTCTTTGCTTTTTCTTCTCGGATTTGACTTGACTTTGATTGGGCCGTATCGCTCACAACACTTTCCATCTTCGGTCCGTTTTGGTCCTTTTTTTGCTAGGTTTTTCCGTCTGTTTGTGAGATATCCGTTCAATGCACAATCACAAAATGCAAACATACAATATGAATTGTATATTTTGTAAGTGTTTATTCTATTAAGTTTCCTTTAAATTGAAAATGGAATGTGGGTAACTTAAACACTATCAAAATCCCCAAACTAAGATGTTGCGAGCCCCACGCAATGCTATAAAGTAAGCACTCGAGAAACCAAAAATCTCAAATCCCCTCGACAAGTAACTTGGAAAAGTAGCCAAGCGTTTATCAAAGGGAATAAAAGAATCAATAGCCTCGACACGTCCCGGATCTCACCAATTTTTATATTTACACAACTTAATTTTTTTTTTTGGATTTTTCATTTTTTCATACATGTTTGACTTCCTTTATTTATCAACAATGGGATCATAGAATGAGAAACGTTCGTAGAATAATCCACGGACGTCCTGACGGATAATTTCATCGTCCCCGATTTTTTCACAAGTCCCAAGCTAAGCAATTAAACAAGATCATTGTCGATATAAGTTTAGATGTTAAGCCCTCATACTTATGACTTGTGAACTTTTTACTCCCAACATGGATATATGATTTGAATGTGTGTGCTCGTTTTAACTCAACCATAGATCAACTTATTTTCATAGTCATAATTCAAGATGAATCACGACTCAAAGCAACAACTTATTAGGTACTTGTAACTTGATTTTAAACCATAGAACGTTTTGCAACATATTTATCATTTTCATAAGTTCTTAACGCTAGGAATGTGTTGCTTAGTTTGAACACCTACCTAGGCCTCGCTCCCTAGTAGGATATCACAACCAACGACCGGTGTTCTTAGTTTGAAAACCCACCCCGTTGCTAGCGTAGTGGGAAATCACATCAACACCTTCTTCCTAATATGGCTAAGGATCGGTGTCTTAGTTTGAACCCTCACCTAGACCTTTCTTCCAAGTGAGATATCACAACACACCAAATCCCTAGAAGTAAAGACGTCTTAGTTTGAACCCCCACCTCGTGGTTAGCGGAGTGGGATATCACGACACATCTTTTACTAGCTCCATATGATCAAATGTATGCTTCATTGGCATAATTACAATATTCGTGCATTTTTGCATTCATACTTCATTCATGCTTCTTTGGCATTTTATCTTTCAAAACCTTGCTTTTAAAGAATCAAGTTACAAATTTGAAGCTTTTTCTGAAAACATCGATTGACTTAGTTGAACAAGCACGTATGATTAGGTGGATTAGAAGCTTATGGGAGAAAAAGAACACAAGTTATTCATATAAGTTTTGAGACGAATCTTGCTTAACACATAAACTTATATTTAACTCTATCATTTCTTGTTCTTCACCTTTTTAAAATTCAAAGCAATAGAATTCGTGAAAGCTCGGCCTGAAGGAACTAGCTAGGGCTCAATACGCCCGATCGAGTCAAAAATTATTCTTATTCTACCCAAAAGAAAAGTCAAAACTGTGACAAAACATTTTTTTTTTTTTCATTTTTTTGGTATTTTTGCAAAAATTTTGGTGAAAATACGGGATTACGTGGTAACAATGTTGCAGGCAACAATCAAATCGAAGATACCCCCCCAAACTAGTACTAAACATCGTCCTCGATGTTTTGAAGGGTACTACGTTATCCTAAGGCCGTTTATGAAGTATGCCAAATGATAAAACGTTAGTCGATTAGATTAGGATATCGGGATTCCCAAAATGAAGCTGAGGATTTGAAACTCTGAAGGCAAAACTGCAAGCACGAGAGTCCTCACAATCCGGGAAATCCTGGATAATTAAATACGAAACACGGGTAATGGAAGAAGCAAACCTCCATACAACAAGAAAACACTTATTCATAATACTACGATAAGCATGGGGTGCCTCCCACGAAGCGCCTTGTTTTTGTTAACCGAGTCACAAGCTTGACTCGACCCCGAATTCATTGGTCCATGGGGAAGCAAGTGGAAGGTAAAATCATCATCGGACTTTCATTCAAGTGGTTTGGATAAACATTGAATTTCATGAAAGTTCCACTCCGATGAGATACATCCGGCATAAAAGAATGATACATTGAGATGCCGGGATCAAAAATGGTATCTTCATTCCTGGTGGAGAGAAGATATGGAGGGACAACGGGATACGTGAGAAAAGCAAGAAAGATCCATACAACATAAGCGAAGAGAGAAGATTGGTCATCCTCTAATGGTACATTCACATTAGTTGTAGACACATTCTTACGAATCCCGAGGTCAATAGAAGTCAAATCTCCCGGATCGGGCTCAATCTTAAATTTGAAACATTCAAGTTCCGGGAGAGACATGATGTGAGTGAGCGAGTTCATCGGCGTATTCCTATGATTAAAGTACACTTTCACTCCTATCGGTAGGAGAAAACTGATCATTCGAAATATCAAAGATAAACGAATCATATTGAGAAAAATCAACATGAGTAGTGGTACTGCCACTACTCTTCTCTTTAAAATGATCGTTATCAACGTAGAAAGCTTTATAATCCGGAAGAGATAAATCAGAATGAGTAGTGGGACTGCCACTACTAATCTCTTCTAGATTAAAGCGAAAAGTTTCAGATTCGGGAAAAGAATTATCAAAGGTGTTAGTCTCCTCCAAGAAAAGATTAGGAAATGTAGAGGTAGACTTGATCACAACTTCGGAAGATGGAGTAGGATTATCTCTTAATGAATCGATCTTAGCAATAAGAAGATTGACATTCAACAATTTTTCACGAAGGATATCGTCTTTGATTGTTAAAAGAATGTCATCATCAATCCTTCCAACTTCCGGATCAACAATCTCCACCACCTCTAAGCTTATGATCTCAACATCGGGAGGTGATGCATCGACATAATCAATATCCTCACCGTAGGGAGAATCGTCATCACTTGAATAATTATCATCGTCGGAATTGACAACAATCTCAGAATGTTCATTGAGAGCATTAAGAGGGGTGGTATTTTCACAAAGAGGCACATCACACATTTTGTCAGGAATACCCTCGGACTCACTTGGGATTGGGACAAGGTCCTCAACACTGGACTTTATGAATTCGTCCGATTCCGTTGCCAGCGTAGTGCCAAGATGCTCGTCCCCCATACTTAGAGAATTATCGGGTTCCTTGATTGGTAAAACGGGTGTGATTGCAATGGTGTCGTCTTCGTCATCATCGTAGCAAATGGGAATCTTCCAATATCGATCTTTAGCCGCTTGTTCTTCCGCGATTCGCTTTTCTTCTTCCTTCTTTTGTATAGCTTGACCAACCAAATCACATAAGGTTGTCATTTGTTCCATAAGCTTATTTTGAGAATTGAGAAGGTCATTTTGGGAATTGAAGATTGGATGATTGACGGTATATTGCGGGGGTTGAACTTGGTCAAAACCAAAAGAATTTGAATCATAGCAAGAATTTTGCTCATGATAATAGTCTTCATTCATTGGTTGGACATTCGGAAGGTTTCCTGAGGACCCCCCAATTTTCAAACAAAGGTATGTTGTGGAAATACTCGGTGAAGTTTGTGGAAAATTAATCAAAGTTTTCGATTGAAACATAGGTCCTGATTGTAGAACAAACGGGAATTGAGGGTGACAATCGTACCGCTAATCGAGAGTAGTTCCACGTATCTCACAAAGAGTATGGTATGTAATGTGGTTGTGGAGGATGGTTTGCCAACCACTTGGAAAATCGTTAGAACGGATTACGGAATAGAAAATTGATTTGTGTGTCCATTTCTACTTTACATAAAACAAACTCACGTATTCATTGAACCACATCTTTGGCCATGTTGCAAGAAGCTTGTTGTGCAACTTGCATGTTTTTGTAGGGGCTCATCAATGGTTTGATTTTTGCATGGTTCTGGATTTGAGATGGTCGGAACTTTCGGAGGGCAATTATAACCGTAATGAGCACCTTTCCCACAAGACTTACACGTGCATTGTCGACAAAAGATTCCATCTAACGAATCACCGCACTCGTGACAACAATGGTCAATGTGTAGAGGACTTGGTGAGGAATTGTCACCGGGGTTCTGATTGACAACGATTGGCTCTTGAGGAGCATTAACAATGTTGGTATTGTCATCGGATGACTCGGAAGTATCTTCAAAGTCTTGGAAATTTTCAACACAATAAGCAAACAAATCTTCCTTAAATTTCTTTCGTAAAAGAGCACATCCTCGACAATATGAACCATCAACCGGGGTTCCACACTTTGCACACCTTGCACAATTTCGAAGGGGTTCAGGAACAAGAATTTTGTCTTCGAGACTTCCTTCCGAACAACCACAATCTTTCGTGTATAAACTTCCACAAGACGAACACTCTTTAATCGCGTAAAGAGGATTTAAACCATAGCTGAATGACGTCATAAGAATTAAACATAAAGATGGATAAGAAAAGAATTAATTGATACGAAGAAAAAGAAGATTATTTTTGGTTTTTCGAAATTTTTAAACAACATATTTTACAAATGGACAAAACGAGATAAGACAACTTAAACCTGATAATCAGCAAGCTTCACGGTAGCTCTTTGAAAGAAAAACTCACAAAGGAGCGGAGGAGAGGGATAGCGCGAAGCTTATTTCTCCTTTCGGGTCGTAGTTCGTTGGAACAACCCTCCTTATACCCCTCTTATAGTTTGTCTAACTTTCAAAGGTGAGCCGTACCTCGCAAGAGACACAAAAGGCAAGTTTTTGAATCTTTTGTTCGGGAACTTATTTTGGATAATACTCCAGTTGAGAGTATTATTTTGATGGTGTTTTTTAACCAAATTATTTTTATTTCTATTTATGGACAATGTTTTTATATATATATATATTTTTTTATTATATATATATATATATTTTTTAATATGATAATTATACTAGTAAAAGAAAATAAAAATTATTTTTGTATTTTTTTTTTTTTTTAAAAGAAAATATTCACAGATATAAAGACAATACTGTCAATCGTAACGATATTCGCTTAGCCTCCCCGGCAGCGGCGCCAAAAATTGACTCGCGCGAACTTACACCTTTTTATATATAAATAAACATAAACATATATAAATATATAACAAGGATCAGGACCCACAAAATCAAAGAAACCGGAAGCAGTACAGAGTGTTCCCGGGTCGTTATGTCCCAACGAGGCTAAAGATGGAAAATCGCAAGACGATTGATGTTTTGTATTTGAATGTCACAAGGAATGATTTGGCACTAAAACTGATAAAAATAAGCAAAAGCACATAAAAATAGCAAAGAGAAAAAGCTGGAACAAAAACAAAAGCTAGAAATGGCAAAAACACTTAAAACTTCTACACTAAGGCACGAATAAGCTCAAATAAACTTGAGACAAATCTTAAGTAGCTAAACTAACTCTAAATAAGCAAATACAAAAAGCAATTAAGCTAAATTTAACAAGATAAACACAACAGTACTAACAGTTTTAACTACCAGTACTAACTTGGAGTTAGTACTGCTAGGCTAAAGTTAGTACTGTTAGCTTAAGGTTAGTACTGCTAGGCTAACAAGACTTAAAGAATTAATAAATAAACAAACAAGCTAAAACAGAAGTTCACCTAACCTTAATAAGCACTTAGTAATTGGAATAAGCAACTAGAATAAACTAAAATGATAAATAAGTTACAAAACTAAAACTGATAAACTCTAAAAAATATTTTGAAAAGGAAAATAAGCTTAAAATAAGCTTTACCCTTAAAGAAAGTAAGGAAAATGGTTTAATATACTCTAAAAAGCTAGAAGGAAATCTGAAATAAGCAGAGATAATAAGCTGATAAGCTAAAATGAACTACCAGTATTAACTTGTAATAACTACCAGTACTAACTTAGGAGCTAGTACCTAGTGTTCGAGTAGTACTGTTCTAAAATCAAACTAGCAGTACTTACTTCGAGTTAGTAGTGCTTTGTTCAAAACAAGCTTTTAAATTTCCAAAAATCATTTTTTATTTCCAAACTGATTAAAAAACATATCATCAACCTAACAAAGTAAAACACTTATAAGCAATTTCAATCAATAAAATGTACTTAAATAAAGCATGACCCAGTCTAGAGTATTAACTTAAAACTAACAGTAGTAAGACAAATTGAACTAACCGTTCTGAGTAAAGTGAGACAAAGAGGAGATTAACACCCTTGCTCAAAACAGGGTTAAATCAACAATCTACAAGCTCTAGCTTGTATAAAACAAGCTAGTGAGAGTCCATAAGCCCATCCAGAACTGGCTTATCATCCAATACATAAGCTGTGGTATATTTGAGAGTGATTTTTGTGATTTTCTCTTAACTACTTAACTTTTTATGGTTACTTTAATGAAAACAGCTTATAAGTAAGCTTTGGTGAGAGCTTTTTGAACACACAACAATATGATTAAGAAACTTAACACTGGTATTGTAAATCGACTTAAAAACTCAAATTTGCATTAAAACTTGAAAAGTGTTACAAAGCTGAAAGTAAAAGCTGTAAATGACTTTGAAATTTAAACTTAGATTAAAAATTAATTAGTTACTCAAAAACTAAAACTAGAACTAGATGCCTCAAAGGCTTACAAAAAGCTCTATTTATAGCCGAAGTCTTGGACTTGCAGCTTGTGCTTCTTTGTAGAGATAAAAACAAGTGTGCTAGTTGTGTGAGGTGAATCTAAAGCAAATCCCAGCCTTTGATTTCTTTTGAGCTTCTTAGAAGACAATCTCAGCCATCGAAATGCTTTGGGAATGGAGAGGGATTGCCAACATGGACTTTATAAAGCTGGGGGGGTAGTAGTAGGGTGTTGAGTGATTTTTGCAGAGAAGTATGGGAGCAAAAACAGGGTGCTGGCTGGTTTTGGTATTGGCGGGAAAGCTGGGGAAAGGGTTTATACAAGTTGGGTTGTGACAGAGAGAGGTTGAAGATGATTAAGGGAATGCTTGGTTTGTGTACAAGAAAGGCCCCTCCACATCACACTTCTTTTCATTCTCTATTTCCCCTTTTCTTTCTTTTATAAATGAAGTTTCCCAAATTGGCGTAATCAGTCCCTGTGGTTTATATAATAATATAACAATTGTAATCTTCTTGAATCCCACATGTCTTGAGGCCCAACGAAACAGTACCTTCTTTTGCATATACATATCTGATTTACTTGAAGCAGCATTTAACCCGCAAATACTACTAGCAGTACTAAGTTAATAAAAACCACGCTAGTAGTACTAACCATGAAATATGAGCAGAACTAATATCTTAGCAAAACTATATACCATCCTAAATCATCCAATATATCATATAAGCACTATTTTAATCACTTCCTAATTATTAGAGATTTCTCTTTAAATCATATATCATTCCACGCATCCATAACCAATTCCATATTCTACGCATCCCATAAATCAGGTCAAACAGTAACTGCTTCCATATATTATCCCTCAGATATAGCAATGGATTTAGGTTTAACTTTTATGCATCAAGGGTTGTTGAACACAAGCAATCGAATCACCAAGAAACAACATATAAGAACTAAATTATTGCCTTTGATGACTCATATGTCTTTTGCTTGAGTGACTTAGGGTTTGTTCAAAACCCTAGGTTTACTGAATTTCAACCATCATCGAATTACACCAGTTAACCGAAAAAGAAAACAAAAAACCCAAATCTCTTTTCTTCATAAATTCGACTAGAAAAACACCTTGTGATCCTAGATATCGAGCCACGTAGCTCTGATACCAATTGTGAATATCGTTTTAGACTCAACTAGGATATGTTTTACAAATAACATTAATAAGCACAGCAGAATATAAAGAACAATAATGTTATTCAACAAGGTTTTTCATTCATACGTTTCCATCCAGCCCCAATTCTAGATGATCAATTCTAGAACGGTTATAATCTAACAGAGATCAAAGATCCATGGGGCTACACACAACCTTTAGGCGTCTACTTAGAGAGCTCACGCCTAGAACACACATACTTTTACTAGTCGACTACATATTTTTGTGCACACAAAACTATGTGTCTATGATCACTTTATATAGGGAGAGATCAAGACTTACAAAGGAAGATAAACATTAGACAAGTAAATCTTTTAAATATTCAGAGAATATCTTCTGTTATCTTTATCTTCTTAAAGAGATCTTCTAGAATCTACATATTCTCCACCAGCTTATAGAATTCTTTAATGACATTTTTAGTCCTTTTGTTTCATTCTTTTATTTATTTTGTCTCATCAAATCTAGAATCCCAACAATCTTCCCCTCAAGTGGTGCATGTAAATGGTTAAACATTTTAACAATAAGCTTCCCCTGAAACCCATATGTTAACTATTTTGTAAATCTTCAATTCTGTAGGCTCTATGTAATGATTACTGATGAAGAAAATTAAGTATAACGAACTTGATGTAGAAGTAGAATAACCCAAACTTGTGTCTTATGTCATGTACTATCCACGTGACTCCAAACTTATAAACAAATCTGTGAAATATAAGTAGATCGCAACCTCTTGACAAAAATCCTCATCTTCTATAAGACACTGAGTACCAACGGGCCTCTGGTCTAATGGTATGGAGGTTTTACCCTCCTAGGCAAGGTCTCAAGTTCGAGTCTTGTCTAGGGCGATAGGGGTTTCCTCCCGCGTGCGTAAAGGGAAGGGTGCCATTGCCTTATGGACTGGACCCAACCTGGTTGTGTGGGCTTGCTACGCCATCTGGGCATGTAGCCACAATTGACGTTCAAAAAAAATGTGATAGCAAATATGAGCATTGAGCACCATAAGTTAGATCACACACATTTGCTAAATTCGTCAAGTCTTCGTCACATCGTTTCTAAGCACGAACAAGTTATCTTCAAAGTGTAACACCCACTTTAAGATATGATAAAATACAAACCCAAATAATTCCACTTCACCTTCAAATAAGTGATAAATAACCTTCTTCGTAACCACATCTTCAATAGATCCAAAAATACGAGCCTTTAAAACATTTAAGAACATTTAAACCAACCAAAAACCAAAAACTTTCTTCCTATGGAGCTTATAAGTGTAAAAATGATTAAATTTTTGGGTATTGGGTATAAAAGTGGGTATTTGTTGAAGTATAGATAGATATTGGTGCTTCCGTGTATGCATAAATGTATTTTATTGCAAAACGTAAATGCTTTACGTAACCAATAAAAAAAATCATGAAAAGCTATAAATAATCATCATAATAATTATATAACACTTTCTCGATGTAAACTTTTATTTGTTAGATGTCCGTTTACGTTGATTGTTGATTTTTGGTTTACGCGATTTAACTAAACGGTTGAAATTAAAAGTAAACGCATACAAGTTTAAAATAACTAGTTGAATATTTATCGACGCAAAATGATGTGAAAATGTGAATTGCTACATTCTCTCAGTGTGGTGTTGATGAAGAGGTGCGGATACTTGTCCTAATCCTTCAAATATGTGCTAACCAACTTTAGTATATTAACATCGAGAGTATCGTCGGGACAGGTTTTTAACTCCTTGTTTGTATCATAAAGACCTTTAGGATTTAGTGTGAGATGATGTTGACTTCATATAGTTAGGTGGTGTAAAGGTCAACCTAGTTGCTATGGTTACTAATTTGGTTTTCCAAAGTAAACGTGTTTTATGAATACGCACACAAAACTTTTCAAGGATTTAAGTAGAAGATGAGTTATTGACAAAAGTTTTATGGTGACTACTCTCAGCGTGACATGGTCCTTAATGAATTATACATAGGTGATCAGGCTATGTATATTTGAGGGTTAACGATGTGATGCTAAATTTCATCAAAATAGGGTTATGTATAAAGACGTATCAAAAAGTTTTATAAGATGACAAAATGATTCACAAGATGGATGTACGGTTGTTTATAGTAAAATAGTAAAATAGTTTATGTGATGAAAATGGTTTCATAAAGTAAGAACAAGATGATTCATAAGGTATTCGTGAAATGATTGTAAGTAGTTTATAAAATGTTAGTTTATTAAACGAGTGTAAAATAGTTTATCAACGATAGTAAAATGGTTTATCAAGTGATAGTGAAATGTTTTATAAGATGACGAAAAATGCTTATAAGGTTATAATGTTTTAGGGAGTGACTTGCAAGAATGAAATAGAGAATTGAAGTAAAATTGCCGACGTTTTCACAACACACTAATTTGATAGATAATTGATTTCATTGTTTTTCCACCAAAAGACTACATGGTTTCTTAATACTATAAATCTCCAGTAATACATAATACATAAATAATGAGACAGCAGATCTATGGGTATAATCCGTGATGACTGATCATGGGAATCTCAAGCGCCTGAGACTCTCTAGCTCCTCCTGAACCAAACCCAACTGGCGCTCAATCCTTGCACGGACCTCTCTCTCTCGTCCTTCACTACGCCATGAAGCCATGTCTCAACAATCTCTAATGATCTAACTCTAGCGCGCAAACTGATCCCCTCTGTCTCAGCCCTATTTGCTCTCTCTATCTTAGAGCCATTAGCTCTTCCTCGATCTCCTCCCACCTCTGTGTGGGCATCTCTAGCAACCACTCCTGAATACCCCGTATCACCTCCCCGTGTTGGGTTAGTGTCGTCACAACGGTCGCTGCAGAAAGAACAACTAGAGCGACGGGCACTGGGTGGATAACATCCACACCGATGTCAGTCGTATCTCTGAAACTCTCCTCGAAGGAATCAGTAGAGACGAGAATAGTAGGCCCAGCCATGACTTGCACAAGCAAGAGTTTATATAAATTGCCTTTATATGAAACCATCCAAGATGCGTGCAGTATGAAAGGTAAACGTAATACAAGATGAGGTATGGTAAAATGAATATGCACTCATGGCAGGGATGGAAACTTAATCATGGCGAAATGGAATGCATCATGGCATAAATAAATGATGGTAAAATATCATATAAGATAAATTAATGTTTGGATAATGTTTAGGACATACGGGTTTATAGTATTGCCTTGCCTTAAGAAATG
>BQNB010119527.1:0-20798 GCA_026074375.1 Tanacetum coccineum
CTAAAGCTTCTCCATGTCATCTCTATCAAATCTCTTCAACATGTCTTCAAAAACTTGATAGACCTCTGTATGGTTTCCAACTCTTATAATTCTCTAGTAACTTCTTGATTCTTCAGTGAAAACTTCCTAGTCTATAATTGGATATTTAACCTGTAGAGCTTCAATGTACACTTCTTCTACTGTAACTATCACTAACAATTTCTTTATCTCTTCTTCGGATACTTCTTTTTCTTTTCCTGTAGATTGTTCTTCAACTGACCCTGAAACTTCTCCAATCTTTTGTCTTTTAGCGAGTGGCTTTTGAAAATCAAATCCAGATCTCCTCATCACTTCCTTTTCAATCTCAGAATCCTTAGGTACAAAAGATTGATTTTGATCCCATACTCTTTCAAATATAGGTCTAATATCTTCATAGCTCATTCCTTTGAAATAACTTTGCTTATATCCTCCCTGATTCTTCAAATACATGCACATGTTCTTCCTTACTTCAGCTTTAGAGAAAGATCTATGTGACAATCCGTCAATTTCAGGTCGTTATTTTATTCGCGAGTATTAATTATAATTTTCATTTTTATGATTAAGTTATGAACTCACGATTAACCGGAAGAAATTAGGGTTTACGTTTGCAAATTAAGTAACGTCAACGAAGAACCGGAGAATCATACGTTAAGCATCGACGTTTATATTTTCAAAATGTCGTAGAAATATTTTTATTACATTCGTTTTTATTTTTCGTGTCTCGTACTATTTTTACGTTTTACGAAAAACGGCTACAAATCATACCTTTTTAAATATCGAACTTTGAAAATACCCGCATTTGCAAATTGTGGGACAAGTTTTTAATAAAAACCCATCCCACTTAAACCTTATAGGGGCGGCACAAGGGAGCCACAATGGCTAGCCAAGTGGCCATCTCTTATCATAGTTACTTGCATGCACACTTCTTACAAAAACCAAAGTGGCCATTCATTTCTTTCATAGTTCATCAAAAATTTCACACACACTCTCTTGTCCCTCCTCCTTTGCCGACAACCCTCATCACCATAACACCATCTTCATCAAATTTTTTTACTAACCAAATAATAACTACAAAGGTTACAATGATTTCCTTATAAAATGAAGATGTTTTGAAGTAATTAGGAGGCTTTTTCAAGAAAGTTTTCATACATTTTGGGGCTGAAATAAATCAAGTGTTCATCAACATACTTTGGGTAAAAAGAAAGGTGATCAAAAATTATAAGGGTGAAGACCAAGTTTGGAGTTGAAGTTTCATCCATTTTCCTTGATCATTTGATCATCCTCACTATTTTTCTTATGATAAAAGTCTATAAATCTTATTACCTTTCTATTCTTGTATTATTTTTATACCAAATGTATATGTTAAATTAATTTTCTTGATGTATATGTAATGTTTATGATGATCAAATAATAAGAAACAAAGCATGCATGCTTAGATCTAGGTGGTAGAAGAAAGGATCAATTAGTAGAATCACTAGAAAACACTTAAAAATTAGGGGCTGTAAAGAACAGAAAAATACGAGTTTCTAGGTTGGACAAATGGGTGATATTACTTGTGAAAATGGTAAAGCAATGTCTTGTGATGATGTACTAATTGGCCATGCAATGGAAAGTTAAAAATTAGTGAGTTATGCCCTTTTTACTAAAAGGTGTCAAATCTGACCTTGCTGGACAGAATGTATAAAAAGTCATGATTGCACTTCGAGTTAAGTAAAAACCTATAACTATGAGATGTAGATAAAATCATGTAGATACTGGACCAATTGGATAGTCAACCAATTCATTATGGTTTGAAAATGGTGTCAAAATGGTAAAAGTAAGTTTTCAGCCAAAAATGCTAAATTGACTTTCATATAAAGAAATGACTTTAAGTATATGACCACTCAAAATAAAGTATAGAAATAACTTATAATCTATAATGTACACTTAAATATGAAACTAGAAATGTAAATATTATAAGTACATTATTTATGGTTAAAGAGATATAACTATTTTTATAAACATAAACCTATATAAAACTTTTACGTCTATATTCATACTAAAAGTTTGTAAAGCGTTTTGCGACAAAAACCCGAGGTGGTAGGACCCACTTTTGGGAGTTTTTATATAATGAACCTACTGACCTTAAACTTATATCAACCTCGAAAACCCGAAAAATTTATACAAGTTATACACATAAACTTAAAATAAGCCATAAGACTTAAATGGGCCACTAGACCCAAATACACAAATTATAACTATAAGACCTATTGGGCTTAGCATTGGGCCCAACCCACTTAGGCCTAATATTTGGACTAAGGCCTGGTCATGGACCATTAAAATAGACCAAATTACTTAATGGGCTTATAATTGGGCCTATTGGGCTTTTTGGACCAATAGGTAAAACTAGTAAAATCTAGCAATTAATAAAACTAGTAAAAATGACATACTTTTTACTTAGAAAACTTAAGTGTGATTTAACTTACCCAATTATAACTTGATCATCATACCTACATATACATACTTGTCTATTTTGTCGTCATTATTAATTTTTACCGACATAGAAACCTAAAACCCATACATGTTGTATAGGTTCCGGGTGATTACGTGCCGACGACCAAGTTCGTTTATCGCCGATCTATTTTCTTCCGACATTATCAAGTGAGTTCATAGCCTCGCTTTTCAAGTATTTTTCTAAAACCCCGCGAGGGAGATGCATGCTAGTTTTAATTAAAACGAACACGAGTAGCTTTCTTCCTCGTATGCTTAGACCCGTATGGTGAATATATGTTATGTATGCTTGAGTAGCTTTCGTCATAAGACCCCAATCGTGAGCCGACAACTACAATGATGGGTAGACGCCATACAATTAATAGCGCAATGGGCTTGACAACCCCGTATGGTTTTTTGGTAGTTTGAATCCGAAAGTAAGCACTCCCAATGTACGAGAACAATATTGTATGGATATGTAAGATTAGGTATCTGACGAAAACACCTAGCCATGGGGGCAATTCATTGATAAGTTAATTGATTATGATTTCGATCAATTGGAATCGGTTCCCAGCGAGCACAATCGAACTTGTTGTTTTATTAGCTTGTCTGATCAACAATCCTATTATGAATGCAGAAATTATTATTATGCGCTTGTGTTCAACTCTTTATCAATTATCAAACCTATGAAATTCAATTTCAACCTCGGGGGGGGGTGTTACCTTTTTAGCATGTTTCATCACAGGTAATTGAAGTACGAAGCTATTGGAGGCACTGATGAGGAAGGATTTGCGCTAAACTTTTGTTCCACACATTTAAACCCATTCCTCATTAAAAACTTGTTTTAGTTTGGTTTAAATCACAAACTTATTACTCTTATGATGTGTAACGATTTCTTGAACTACGCTTTTGAACTCTGATAAATATGGAATGGAATGGTTGTTTGTTTTGTTTTTAAAACGTCTCATTGAGTCGTTCTTTATGTCTTATGACTATTGTACTATTATTTAACACCCAAATTGTTGGTTCCGCTGCGTGTAAATTTGGGGGTGTTAAAGATTGGTATCAGAGCCATAAGTTATAGAGAACTAGGTCGTTTTCAAAACCTAAACTATAACTTTATTTTTAAAATTTTAGCGCGCAAATTCCTCAAGATGCCGGCCAAGTCGTTCTTGCAATTACCTTCCTAGCATTATATATTGCGGGTGTATTATCATTAAGTATTTATAAATACTATGATATATATTTATTATTAAACTTTACATATTAAAGTTTTTATCATACTTTGAAAATCTCATATCTAATGTATTGCATACATTCATATATATTTTGCATACATTCATACTTTGCATAAATTTTATTAAATATAGTGACCTTATACGTATCCCTCGTGTTCGCAGATTATCATGGCGGACCTATTTCCAAATGACGACGCGAATGCTCTCGTGCCAAACTTCAACATTGAGTTTATGCCGAATCCAGGCCATGCTCACTTTGCTAACAACAACAATAATAATGGATGGATAGAGTGGGATGTACCACTAGGAGAGATGAATGAGCCGATGGTAGACCCAGAGTTTGACGAGGAGGAGATGGATGATGAGGATGATGATGGTGATGTTGTAGATGCGCCTAACCCGAGCATCTACGAGGTTGGAGGTCCATCTACGGCTATCGTAGCTCAGCCTCAGGTGATTGATGACTTATATAGAGAGATGGATAGTCTGAGAGAGAGGCAAGGAGCGTTGGCGAGGACGATAGTGAAGGTGAGTGATATTGAGGCGACTAACAGCATTGCCATTGGGGAGACTCACCCTAGAGTGACTACTTTAGAGGAGCAGGTGCAGACCCTGCAGACAGCTCTACATGAATCCAGGACGATAAACCAGCAGTTGCAGACTACAGTGGCTGAGATGCAAAATCGTGAGGGTACCGTGATGCAGTACATGCTACGGATGGAAGAGCGCCTCACTGTGTTGGAGAAGAGACTTCCAGGACCGCCTTCGGAGGGCCAGTAGTCATTTTCCTTCCTTTCTTACCTTGTCGATCTAGGATCTTTTGGATAGTACACTAAACTGCTAGTGCCAGTTAGTGACCTTGTGCTGCCTGGTGTATTTTGTTCTCTATGTAAACACCACAGTTCTATTCGGATTTATGTAGGATGACTCCTAGTAGCTTAGTATTATTAGTAGTTCTTCTTATTTGATCATGTAGTCACTAAACCGGCCTGTCGGTTAGTTGACATAGTACTAGTCTAGTATGAACCTAATTATGTTAGGTCACGTTTTGTAAAACACTACAAAGCATTGTACTAATTTTGGGTGCTCAATGAAGATAACTACTATCACTCATAATTTACTTTTTAATAACGCGTGTAATTGCTATATGTTTATCAATGTTCAGCAAGTTCCTTGATTATTGCTCATAAATACGACAATTTTATTAATCCCTGTAAGTTATAAATATACCAATGGAATGTAGTACTTATCTTTTCGTTTCCTGTTGTTGTGACAAATCAAGGCTCCTAAACAAATGACTCAAACTGCAATTGTCAGCTAGTATTCCGACGAAGTGCGAAAGCTCTTGCCGTCTGATCGTAGGGGAAGCCAGCCAGTGAACACGACAGAGTGCCTGGGGGGGACCTAGCAACGTGAAGGTGCAGCAATGCAAGGAGGTCTTGAAAGAGCTCAACAGGCAAGGGGATTTTACTTTCTCAAGTTTTCATGAATGTGGATCCCTACTCAAATTCCATGGTAAAGAAGGGGCTATAGAACTTTGCCATTAGTTTGAGAAGATGAAGTACTTTTTGGGATCCAGCGAATTCGCTTGAAAGAACAAGTCAAGTTGGCTTGCTGGCTATAACCTTCAAGGTAGAGGCTTAACCGTGGTGGAACACCCAAGATGCCACCCTCGGTTTTAGTAGAGGCAAACGGAAATCATGGGATGATATGAAGAAGATGATTGTTAGGAGAGAAATCTGTCCTGAAGAAGAATATCAAGGATGGAAGATGAGTTGAGAAACTTAAGTTAAGGGACCATGACATAGCTGCTGTACCACCAACCGATTTAACGAATGGTTTTACTTCGTCCTAGGTTGTTCTCATCTATCAAAAAGAAGACCAGTCAATATATCAAAGGGTTGCCATCATACATCCAGGGTGAGACCTATTCCTCTAAGCCAACTACCTTAAATGAAGCTATAAGGATGGCGCAAATGTTCTTATGGAAGCAAAAGTTCAAGGATGGAAGGAAAAAGAATGCTGAGCAAAACAAGAGAAAATGGGAAGGTGGAAATCAAGGGTATATCAAGGCAATCAGTAACAACCGGGGAGACAACCGTGACAACCACCGTCACAATCAAAAAACAATAACCATGAAAGGCATGGAGGTGCTAGGCCATGACTCAAGCTTCAGGGTGAAATGTTAACCAAGGAGGGCACCCTCGTAAGTGCAATAGGTTGTACCGTGTTTCCATTTTGGAAATTGTGTCCTGTGAAGATCATAAATGGTGAAAAAGGGGACATATTGCTAAGGATTGTCGTGGTAAAGGAGTAGCCACTGGTGCTAATACTGAGCCGATTAAGGTTTGTTACAAGTGTGGGGACCCGAATCACCTTGCCAACAGTGAATTGTGTCCCGAGAAGAAGAAGCTGGATGGAAGGAATGCAGGTGGCCATGTTTATGCCGTGAAAAATGTCGACCAAGCCCAAGGCCCAAATGTGGTGACTGGTACGTTTACCCTGCATCAATAAATCGTTATTTTAACATTTTTTTTTGACTCGGGTTCGACAAGAGTTTCATAAATCTAGTCTTATCCATTTATTTGATAACGAAACCGAAAGAATAAGTGCAGTTATGAGGTCGTAGTAGCCGACAGGAAGGATCGCCAGTAAAAGACCGTATTAAAGGGGGGGCACATTTAAATCCTATTCAACAACCTATTTAAAATCGATCTAATGCCTATAGAACTTGGTACTTTTGATGTCATAATTAGCATGGATTGGTTAGCTGCTAATGATGCCGTCATCATCTGTGGTAAGAAGGAGGTGGCACATTCCGATTAAGAATCCGAACTATATTGTTAAGGTGATAGCAATTCTTACCCAGATTAAAAGTGATATCCTGTATTAAGGCAAGAAAATACATTGAAAGAGGATGTCATCTATTCTTAGCTCACATTACCGAGAAGGAGAAATCTGAGAAACGTCTTGAAGATGTACCGGTAATTTGTGATTTTCCAGAAGTATTCCCTGATGACTTGCCGGGACTTCCCCCGTCTCGACAAGTTGAATTCAAGATCGATCTAGTGCCGGGTGCTGCTCCAGTTGCCCGTGCACCTTATCGTTTAGCCCCGTCAGAAATGAAGGAATTGTCTGAGCAATTGAAAGAATTGTTGGAAAAAGGATTTATTCGCCCGAGCTCGTCACCAGGAGGACTCCGTTAAAGTTCGTAAAGAAAAAGGATGGGTCATTTCGTAATGTGTATCGATTAATCGTGAACTGAATAAGTTTGTAACGGTCAAAAACCGTTATCCTCTCCCGAGAATTGACGATTTATTCGATCAACTTCAAGGTTCAAGTGTATATTCAAAAATTGATCTACGTTCGGGGTATCATCAACTGCGCGTTCGAGAAGAGGATATTCCCATCACCGCTTTTCGAACTAGGTATGGTCATTATGAATTCCAAGTGATGCCGTTTGGTCTAACCAATGCACCATAGAGTTCAAGATTTCATGATCGTGTCTGCAAGCCATATCTTGATGAAAAAAAAAATTATGTGATCGTATTCATCGACAACATTCTCATCTACTCTAAGACCAAGGGAGAACATAGTGAGCATCTAAAGATCATTTTGGACCTGCTCAAGAAAGAGAAATTGTACGCCAAATTCTCAAAATGTGATTTCTGGTTGTAGTCCATCCAATTCCTTGGACATGTTATCAATAAGGAAGGCATCCATGTCGATCCAGCAAAAATTGAAGCTGTCAAAAATTGGCCTGTTCCGAAGTCGCCAACTGAAGTGAGACAATTTATGGGATAGGCCGCTAGTATAGAAGATTCATCGTAGGGATTTTCTTATGATCAACATGCCCAAGCCGCTACCAAACTTACTCAAAAGACTAAGAGATTCGAGTGGGAGAGCGGATGAGATGAAGCATTTCAAATAGCTAAGAAAGAATCTATGAACTACACCCATTTAGCTATTGCCCGAGGATCCTGATGATTAGTGTTTTATTGCGATGAGCATCACTCAAAGGGTTATGGTGCTAACTATGCAACGTGGATAAAGTGATTCCCTATGCTTCCCAAGGGCAATTGAAAACTCATGAAGAAAACTACACAACTCACGAATCTAGATTGGGTGCTTTGGTTTTTGCTCTTAGTACTCTGGAGACATTACCTCTATGGTACGAGTGTGTTGTGTACACCGATCATACGATCCGCTTACAATACATTTTATTGTATAAAAAAAGACTAAAATATGAGGCAACGGCGATGGAATTGACTATTAAGTGTTAATTAATTGCGAAATCGTTACCATTCCGAGGCAAAGCCAATGTGGTAGCCGATGCTCTTAGACAGGAAAGTTCGAGAGAAACCTTTGAGGGTTCGATCTTTGTGATGTCTCTACACCGATCTGTCCAAAAGGATACTCAAGGCCCAACTGGAAGCTGTGAAACAAGAAAATGTCAAAGCGGAAAATCTGGGTCGACTGTTAAAGCCTATCTTCAAGATTCACTCCGACGGGATTCGGTATTTTGAAAATCGTGTGTGGTTACCGTTGTTTGGCGGACTACGAGACTATTATTAGCACAGTCCTCATAAGTCTGAAATATTCTATTCATCCGGGTTCTGAACAAAAATGGTATCAAGATCTGAAGGAAAATTATATTGGTGCCGAATATGAAAGCTACATTGCTACATATGTTAGTAAATGCCTCACGTTGCCAAAGTCAAGTTCGAGCATCAGCGACGTCAAGACTTCTGCAGCAAACCTGAAATTCCCTGAATGAAGTGGACCGTATTACTATGGAATTTTTGTACCGACGGGGCCTTCCTAGAACATCTAGTGGTATATGATTCTATTTGGGTAATTGTCGATCGGCTTGACTCAATCAGCTCACTTTTTGCCGATGAAAAGAATGATAGTATGGAAAACTCACCCAACAGTATCTGAAGGAAGTTGGTCTAGTAGGTGCATGGTACCGTTAGTCAGAATCAATTTGAAAGACCCGCTATAGCCGCTTTGCGTCTGGGTTTGGAGGTCACTTCAAAAAATGCCTTAGGGACAAACTTAAATATAGTACACATATCACGCTGGAAACAAGATGGTCAAAGTGAGAGAACGATCCAAACTCTTGAAGATATGTTGCGTGCCTGCGTAATTGATTTTGGTGGAAGTTGGGATCGACACTTGCCTCTGGTCGAGTTCTCTTATAATAACAGTTACCATGCTAGCATCAAGGCGGCACCATTTGAAGCACTTTACGGGAGAAAGTGCAGATCGCCTGTTTGTTGGAATGAAGTTGGGGACAGTCAACTAACTGGGCCCGAGTTAATCCGTGAGACCACGGAAAAGATCATTCAAATTAAGAACCGTTTGCTCACCGCAAGAAGCCGACAAAAGAGTTATGCAGATGTAAGAAGAAAGCCGATGGAGTTTAATGTGGGAGATATGGTTATGCTGAAAGTTTCGCCTTGGAAGGGCGTAATTCGCTTTGGTAAGCGAGGAAAGTTGAGTCCACGTTATGTGGGACCGTTCAAGATTATTGAAAGAATTGGTCCTGTGGCGTATCGATTAGAGTTGCCAGAAAAACTTCGTGGTATTCATAATACGTTTCATGTTTCTAATCTCAAAAAGTGCCTCGCGGACGAGAACTTGGTGATTCCACTTGAAGAAATCCAACTGGATGATAAATTGCACTTCATCGAAGAGCCCCGTGGGAACTTATGGACCGTGAAGTAAAGCAGTTTGAAAGCCGAGGCTTGGAAAGGATTCCTATTTTTAAGGTTCGTGGAACCACATAGAGGTCCAGAATTTACATGGTAAAGATGAAGACTTTTTCATGAAAGAATATCCGCATCTATTTCCGAGCAAGAAGCGAGGATTTGGCGATAATCGAGCGCGGGACGTCGCTGACCCGTAAGGAATGGGATGAATGTAACCCCCGTATTTAAGGTCACTACTATTTAATAATCTCATAATTAATTTATAAATTTTAAACAAGTTACTTTTATTTACATCTACACATTTTATTGAAATCGTCGTTTTAATTAATTACGAGCTATGCTTAAAACAATTATCCGTCTTGAACCTTCTAAAATAAACTTTTCCCAAAAAGTATTCCGTTTAATGTAGAATTATTTTTATCATATTCGTTTTTACTTCGTGGTTTCGCCTTAACTCTCGTTTTATTTTACGTTTGTACCCATTAGCCTCAAAACTACCTACCTATCTTAAAATTTATACACTAAACACTAAAGTTTATAAAAATTAAACTCAAAAACTCATCACAACCACCTCAAGGGTGGCGTGGCAAATGGAGATGAGAGACTAGGACATTTGTCCTAGTCCATTGCATGTATATGTCTTTTAAAACCAATTCTCACTACCTTTTTCTCATAGTTAAGAAAAATTTACACACACAACTCTTGTTTTCTCTCCCTTTTGCCGAATTCCATCACCACCATAACACCAAATTCTTACAAATTTTACCCTATCTATAATAACCTACTAGTGAATATACTACCTAGTATGGTTTCCTATACTTTTTGAAGTGATTAAAGGGTGTTTTCAAGGAAGTTTATATATATTTTGGGGCTGAAGTGAATCAAGCTTTTTATTAAGTCTTTGGATAATAAAGATGATGATCAAAAATAATTTGGAGTTGTTTTGAAGCTAGGGTTTCATAGTTTTGATCAATTGTTCATCATTTTCTTCACTTTGTTGGGTATAATCTCTACTTATTTTTATTATTCTTGTATTTCCTTGTATTTCATTTATAAATGTAATTGTAAATATGATGAATATGATGATCAAGAGTTTATTGGGGTTTTGTGTGTACTAGATTAGGTTAAAAATGGATAAACCTTAACTTAAAACATGGTGGGACAATCCTATAAAAAATGGGGCAGAAGTAAACAAAAGTTTGACATTTTTGGAGTATGATAAATAACTGAATTTGATTTATCTAACTGTGGACAATTGTTTTATGAGCTAGTACAATTTGGATCAACTACTTGAATGTAAAAATTGACAAGAGATATACAATTACCCAAAATAGGCAATACTTTTTCTTATAAGAATATTTTGATATTATTACATGTTATAAAAATATATATTGATGAGTATGGGATATGTTTAGGATATGTGTTGTGGCTTTGCATAAGAGTTGATTGTGTTTTAAATGAGTTAGAAATAGGTTTGGTTGGATTTTATAGAGGCTGTTTTGAAACAGTAGCAAAACGTGTTGTTTTCTCAAACATTTTGGCTTAGGGTCTGTAAACAAAAGTCATGGGTGGATAGATATATGTCTTGGCATGATGTGATAGTTGGATGGTCAACCAATTATTATTATTGAGTGAGATATGGTCAAAATACTAAAATGGGTCAGTTCTGGACTTTGGTTTAGAAAACGTATTAAACACCAGGTTAATGAGTTAAATGTTTGGGTTTTAAAGCATGGGTCAATACTAGACATCATAGGGAAGCTATAGCACTTGGCCCCACATCCATTGCTATCCTAGATTAGGAGTTATGATTAAAATGGCAAAAGTAAGAAATTCAGTCAACTTTCTGTTTTGACTTAGGGTTAGTAAAAATCTATTTCCCATGGATTGGTAAATGGTATGAGTGATTGGCTTAATGTTTTGAAAACTAGACTTCAAGGGCTTTCCAAGGGTGAATACCTTGAGTTTATACCATTTATAGATTGGTAGATACAGGCCCCTAAACATGAGCTAATTCCAGAATTGCGACTTTTACGTCTTGACTAAAAATGACAAATGTGTAGATAATCATACCTAAAATTGGAATTAGACGGCGAAATTTGGTAGATGTTTAATTACATATAAGAACAGGTCATATGTCAATTTGGGAGTCAAAATACTTTAGTTAAGTCAAGAAGCCATGTTGCGCATATCTTAGGAACATATCCTATATTCGTCAAACTTTTCTTACGTATTATTTTTACTTGTATATTATACTAAGACGCGTCACGTATTTTAGGTGGTGCGTAAGGGATTTTATCTTGTTCAAGACTTATTATACTTCTGATCTCTTTGATATCTCGGTGAGTTCATAGCCTCGCCTTTCAACTTTTCAAGTATTTTTCTTAAACCCCGCGAGGGAGATGCATGCTAGTTTTTATAAAACGAACACAAGTAGCTTTCTTGGACCCGTATCCGAATGTATTGTTGCTTGAGTACCTTTCGTCATAAGACCCCAATCGTAAGCCGTCAACTAATAGCGCTATGGGCTTGACAACCCGGTTCGGTTTTTGGGAGTTTGAATCCGGGAAAGTGAGCACTCCCAATGTACGGACATATTGTATGGAGATGTAAGTAGGTATCTGACGAAAATACCTAGCCTGGGGGCATTCATTGTATTATTACTTGATTATGGATTTCGTCAATGGGATCGGTGTCGCGAGCTCAATGCAACTGTTGTTTATTAGCTTGTCTGATCAACAAGTCTATATGATGCATATGATAATTATTATGCTTGTGTTCAACTCTTTTATCAATTATCAAACCTATGAATTCACTCAACCTCGTGTTGACTTTTTAGCATGTTTCATCTCAGGTAATTGAAGTACGAAGGCTTGAAGGCACTGATGAGGAGGATTTGCGCTAAACTTTTGTCCACCATTTAAAAACCCATTCCTCATTAAAAACTTGTTTTAGTTTGGTTAAATCAAACTTATTTTATGTATGGTAACGATTTCTTGGGACTACGCTTTTGAACTCTGATAAATATGGAATGGAATGGTTGTTTGTTTGTTTTAAAACGTCTCATTGAGTCGTTCTTTATGTCTTATGACTATTGTACTATTATTTAACACCCAAATTGTTGGTTCCGCTGCGTGTAAATTTGGGGGTGTTAAAGATTGGTATCAAGAGCCATAAGTTATAGAGAATTAGGTCGTTTTCAAAACCTAAACTATAACTTTATTTTTAAAATTTTAGCGCGCAAATTCCTCAAGATGCCGGCCAAGTCGTTCTTGCAATTACCTTCCTAGCATTATATATTGCGGGTGTATTATCACTAAGTATTTATTAATAAATACTATGATATATATGTCGAGATATATATTGATATTTAAACTTTACATATTAAAGTTTTTATCATACTTTGAAAATCTCATATCTAATGTATTGCATACATTCATATATTTTGCATACATTCATACTTTGCATAAATTTTATTAAATATAGTGACCTTATACGTATCCCTCGTGTTCGCAGATTATCATGGCGAACCTATTTCCAAATGACGACGCGAATGCTCTCGTGCCAAACTTCAACATTGGGTTTGTACCGAATCCAGGCCATGCTCACTTTGCTAACAACAATAATAACGGATGGATAGAGTGGGATGTACCACTAGGAGGGATGGATGAGCCGATGGTAGACCTAGAGTTTGACGAGGAGGATGATGAGGACGAGGTTGGTGATGTTGTGGATGCGCCTAACCCGAGCACCTATGAGGTTGGAGGTCCATCTACGGCTATCGCAGCTCAGCCTCAGGTGATTGATGACTTATATAGAGAGGTGGATAAGCTGAGAGATAGACAGGGAGCATTGGCAAGGATGATAGTAGTGGTGAGTGATATTGAGGCGACTAACAGCATTGCCATTGGGGAGACTCACCCTAGAGTGACTACTTTAGAGGAGCAGGTGCAGACCCTGCAGACAGCTCTACATGAATCCAGGACGATAAACCAGCAGTTGCAGACTACAGTGGCTGAGATGCAAAATCGTGAGGGTACCGTGATGCAGTACATGCTACGGATGGAAGAGCGCCTCACTGTGTTGGAGAAGAGACTTCCAGGACCGCCTCCGGAGGGCCAGTAGTCATTTTTCTTCCTCTCCTACCTTGTTGGTCTAGGATGTGACCTTGTGCTGCCTGGTGTATTTTGTTCTCTATAAACACCACAGTTCTATTCGGATTTATGTAGGATGACTCCTAGTAGCTTAGTATTATTAGTAGTTCTTCTTATTGGATCATGTAGTCACTAAACCGGCCTGTCGGTTAGTTGACATAGTACGAGTGCTAGTAATGACCTAAGTCATGTTTAGGTCACGTTTTGTAAAACACTACAGCATTGTACTAATTTTGGGTGCTCAATGAAGATAACTACTTTGATCTTTAATTACTGTGTTGTGATTGCTTATATGTTTATCCAATTGTTCGCTTCCTTGATTATTGCTCATACGACAATCTTATTATTCCTGTAAGTTATAATTATACCAATGGTATGAGTACTTACACTCTTCTTTTCCTGTGTCGTGATAGAATCATGGCTCCTAAACAAATGACGCAAGCTGCCATTGCCAAGCTAGTTTCCGACGAAGTGGCGAAAGCTCTTGCCGAAGATCGTGCCACCAGGAACGCGGCAGGTGCTGGAGGACCTGGCAACGTGGAAGGTGCAGGCAATGCAGGAGGTCCTGAAAGGGCACAACAGGCTAGGGATTGTACTTTCTCGAGTTTCATGAAATGTGGTCCTACCCAATTCCATGGTAAGGAAGGGGCTATCGAACTTTGCCGTTGGTTTGAGAAGATTGAAAGTACTTTTGGGATCAGTGAATGCGCTGAAAGGAACAAAGTCAAGTTTGCTGCTGCTACCCTTCAGGGTAGAGCTTTAACCTGGTGGAACACCCAAGTTGCCACCCTCGGTTTAGCAGAAGCAAACGGGAAATCTTGGGATGATATGAAAAAGATGATGTTAGAAGAATTCTGTCCTGAAGAAGAAATATCAAGGATGGAAGATGAGTTGAGAAACTTGAGGTTAAGGGACCATGACATAGCTGCTTACACCAACCGATTCAACGAATTGGTTTTACTATGTCCTGAGGTTGTTCCATCTACCAAAAAGAAGATCAGTCAATATATCAAGGGGTTGCCATCATACATCCAGGGTGAGACCTATTCTTCTAAGCCAACTACCCTAAATGAAGCTATAAGGATGGCGCATGGTCTTATGGAGCATAAAGTTCAGGGTTGGAAGGAAAAGAATGCTGATCAAAACAAGAGAAAATGGGAAGGTGGAAATCAAGGGAATAATCAAGGTAACCGTAATAACAACCGGGGAGACTACCGTGACAACCGCCGTCACAATCAAAACAATAACCGAAGGAATGGGGGTGTTAGGGCCATGACTCAAGCTCAAGGTGAAAATGTGAACCAAGGAGGGCACGCCCCGGAGTGCAATAGGTGTAACATGTTCCATTTTGGAAATTATCCGGTGAAATGCAATAAATGTAGAAAAAGGGGACATATTGCTAAGGATTGTTGTGGTAAAGGAGTAGCCACTGGTGCTAATACTGAGCCGATTAGGGTTTGTTACAAGTGTAGGGACCCGAATCACCTTGCCAAATAGTGAATTGGTCCTGAGAAGAAAATCTGGAAGAAGAATGCAAATTGGCCATAGTATATGCGTGAAAGATGTTTATCCAGCTCAAGTCCAAATGTGGTGACTGGTAAAGTTTCTGCTCAATAAACGTTATTTTAGTACTGTTGGTTTGATTCGGTCGGACAAATTTCATAAATGCTAGTCTTATTCATTTATTTGATAACGAACCGGAAAGAATAAGTGCTAGTTATGAGGTCGAGTTAGCCGATGGAAGGATCGCTAGTACAAATACCGTATTAAAGGGGTGCACTTTAAATCTAGTCAACCACCTATTTAAAATCGATCTAATGCCTATAGAACTTTGTGCTCTTTGATGTCCATAAAATTGCATGGATTGGTTATACTTGATAAGATGCGTCACAATCTGTGGGAAAAAGGAGGTGCACATTCTGATTAAGAATCGAACGTTAGTGGTTAAGGGTGATAGCAATTCTTCCCGATTAAAAGTGATATCCTGTATTAAGGCAAGAAAATACATCGAAAGAGGATGTCATCTACTCTTAGCTCACGTTACCGAGAAGGAGAAATCTGAGAAACGTCTTGAAGATGTACCGGTAATTTGTGATTTTCCAGAAGTATTCCCTGATGACTCCTGGATTCCCCCTCTCGACAAGTATGACTTCAAAATTGATCTTCGTCTGCCGGGTGCGCTACCAAGTTTCCCGTGCCCTATCGTTTAGCCCCGTCAGAAATGAAGGAATTGTCTGAGCAATTGAAAGAATTGTTGGAAAAAGGATTTATTCGCCCGAGCTCGTCACCTTGGGGAGCTCCGGTATTGTTCGTAAAGAAAAAGGATGGGTCATTTCGTATGTGTATCGATTATCGTGAACTGAAAGTAAGGTTTGACGTCAAAAACCGTTATCCTCTCCTCTCGAGAATTGACGAATTATTCTATCAACTTCAAGTTCAAGTGTATATTCGAAAATTTGATCTACTTTCGGTACATCAACTTCGCGTTCGAGAAAGGAGATTCCCATCCACCACTTTTTCGAACGAGGTATGGTCATTTGAATTCAAAGAGATGCCGTTTGTTCTAACCAATGCACCGCAGTGTTTCCATAAGGATTTGTGAATCGTGTCTGTCAAGCCATATCTTGATAAATTTGTGATCGTATTCATCGATGAACATTCTCATCTCCACCAAACCAAAGGAGAACATAGTGAGCATACTAAATACACTTTTGACCTGCTCAAGAAAGAGAAATTGTACGCCCAAATCTCAAAAGTAATTTCTTGTTGGGAGTCCGTTCAATTCCTTGGCCATGTTAATTAATACGGAAGAGCGCCATGTTAGATCCCTAAAAATTGAAGTTTGTTCAAGAAATTGGCCTGTCCAAGTCCCAACTGAAGTGAGAACAATTTATGGGATTACCATCTATTATTGAAGATTCATCAAGGATTTTCATTGATCGCCAACCGCTACCAAACTACTCAAAAGAATAGAGATTCGAGTGGGGTGCGATGAGGATGAAGCATCCAAAAGCTTAAGCAAGATCTAAAGAATAAGCTCTAGATTTAGCTTTGCTCGAGGTCTGATTATTTCGTGTTATTTTTGGAAGATGCGATCACTCAAGGTTATGGAAGCGGTACTATGCAACGATAAAGTTTGCCTAAGCTTCCGCAATTGAAAAACTCATGAAGAAAACTAAACTACACACTATCTTGAATTGGTGATGTGTTTTTGCTCTTAGCCTGGCGAACAATTACCTTCTATTGTACAAAGTGTGTTGGAGTACAACCGATCATAAGAGCTTACAATACATTTTGGATCAAAAAGAGCTAAATATGAGGCAACGGCGATGGATTGAGCTATATTGTATGATTGCGAAATACGTTACCATCCCGGCAAAGCCAATGTGGTAGCCGATGCTCTTAGCAGGAAAGTTCGAGAGAAACCTTTGAGGGTTCGATCTTTGGTGATGTCTACCTACACCGATCTGTCCGAAAGGATACTCAAGGCGCAATTGGAAGCTGTGAAACAAGAAAATGTCAAAGCGGAAAATCTGGGTCGACTGTTAAAGCCTATCTTCAAGATTCACTCCGACGGGATTCGGTATTTTGAAAATCGTGTGTGGTTACCGTTGTTTGGCGGACTACGAGACTTGATTATGCACGAGTCTCATAAGTCGAAATATTCTATTCATCCGGGTTCTGACAAAATGTATCAAGATCTGAAGAAATTATATTGGTGGCCGAATATGAAAGCCGACATTGCTACATATGTTAGTAAATGCCTTACGTGTGCCAAAGTCAAGGTCGAGCATCAGCGACCGTCAGGACTTCTGCAGCAACCTGAAATTCAGAATTGGAAGTGGGACGTATTACTAAGGATTTTGTTTACGGCCCTTCCGAGAACATCGATTAGTTAATGATTCTATTGTGTAATTGTCGAGCGATTGACTAAATCAGCACACTTTTTGCCGATGAAAGAAGACTGATGTATGGAAAAACTCACCCCGGCATATCTGCAGGAAGAAGTCTGAAAGGGCATGGTGTACCGTTGTCGATCATTTCGGACCGTGATAGTCGATTTGCGTCTGGGTTTTGGAGGTCACTTCAAAATGCCTTAGGGACAAACTTAAATATGAGTACGGCATACCACCCGGAAACAGATGGTCAAAGTGAGAGAACGATCCAAACTCTTGAAGATATGTTGCGTGCCTGGTAATTTGATCTCGTGGAAGTTGGATCAGAGCACTTCCTCTGTCGAGTCTCCTATAATAAACAGTTATCATGCTAGCATCAAGGCGGCACCGTTCGAAGCACTTTACAGGAGAAAGTGCAATCGCCGTTGTCAGGATGCAAGTTGGGGAACAGTCAACTAACTGGGTCTGAGTTAATCGTGAGACCAACGGAAAAGACATTCAAATTAAGAACCGTTGCTCACCCGCAAGAAGGCCGATAAAGAGTTAGTGCCTGATGTAAGAAGAAAGCCGATGGATTTTAATGTGGGTGATTAGGTTAGCTCAACAGTTTTGCTTGGAAGGGCCGTAATTCTCTATGGTAAACGGGGAAATTTGAGTCCACGTTATGTGACCGTTCAAGATATTGAAAGAATTGGTCCTGTGGCGTATCGATTAGAGTTACCGGAAAACTTTCGTGGTATTCATAATACGTTTCATGTTTCTAATCTCAAAAAGTGCCTCGCGATGAGAACTTGGTGGAAATAAATTCCACATGAAGAACTCGAACTGGACATAAATTGCACTCATCGAAGGAACCCGTTGGAAATGATAGACCGTGAGTAAAGCGTTGAAGCAGAGCAAATTTCCTATTGTTATGGTTCCGTTGGAACTCACGAGAGGTTCCAGTAATTACATGGAAATAAGACTTTTTCATGAAGAAGTATCCGCATCTATTTCCGAGCAAGAAGCGAGGGCGTGGTGATAATCGAGCGCCGGGACGTCGCTCCCTTAAGGAGGGGAGGATGTAACATTCCGTATTTAAGGTCACTACTATTTAATATCTCATAATTAATTTATAAATTTTAAACAAGTTACTTTTATTTACATTTAGACATTTTATTGAAATCGTCGTTTTAATTAAATTCAAGCTATGCTTAAAACAAAATATTTCGTCCTTGAACCGTACTAAATTAAACTTTTCAGAAAATTATTTCCGTTTAATGTAGAATTATTTTTATCATATTCGTTTTTACCTCGTGGTTTCGCCTTAACTCTCGTTTTATTTTACGTTAATACCCGTTAGCCTCAAAACTACCTACCTATCTTAAAATTTATACACTAAACACTAGAAATAACAAAAATTAAAACACAAAACTTGCCCCTTACACCTCATTTGAGGCGTGGCATGATGAGGTGCAAGGACTAAGACAAGTGTCTTAGTCCCTTGCATGCATTCTTTATAACAAAACCAATGTGCTCTTCATTTCCTCCCATTGTTTACCAAGTTTACACACACTCTTGCTCTTTCCCTCCTCCTTGCCGTGAACTAGGACACCAAGAACAACAAAGATATCAATTTTCTTCAATCACAAATAATACTAGTTAAACCATAACTCTTGTAATCCATTTCCTAATATTTAAAACCCATCAAAAATCCATCATATAACCACATTTGGGGCTGAATTAATTCAAGTTTTCATAGAGTTATTGCATGGAGAAATGGTGATGTTCTAGAGGTATTGGGTTAAGATTCAAGGCTTGGTGTAAAAGAGTCATATTGTTTTGGGTAATCATTATAGTAAGCCATCTTTCTTACTTTTCCTAAATTTTTCTTATAAGACTATTTTGATATTATTACTTGCTATAAAAATATATATTGATGAGTATGGGATATGTTTAGGATATGTGTTGTGGCTTTGCATAAGAGTTGATTGTGTTTTAAATGAGTTAGAAATAGGTTTGGTTGGATTTTATAGAGACTGTTTTGAAACAGTAGCAAAACGTGTTGTTTTCTCAAACATTTTGGCTTAGGGTCTGTAAACAAAAGTCATGGGTGGATAGATATATGTCTTGGCATGATGTGATAGTTGGATGGTCAACCAATTATTATTATTGAGTGATATATGGTCAAAATACTAAAATGGGTCAGTTTTGGACTTTTGTTTAGAAAACGTATTAAACACTAGGTTTATGAGTTAAATGTTTGGGTTTTAAAGCATGGGTCAATACTAGACATCATAGGGAAGCTTTAGCACTTGGCCTCACATCCATTGATATCTCGGTGAGTTCATAGCCTCGCCTTTCAACTTTTCAAATATTTTTCTTAAACCCCGCGAGGGAGATGCATGCTAGTTTTTATAAAACGAACACAAGTAGTTTTCTTCTTGTATGCTTGGACCCGTATGTGAATATATTGTTTCTTGAGTACCTTTCGTCATAAGACCGCAATCGTGAGCCGTCAACTGCCTATGATGGGCAGCTGCTTATACAATTAATAGCGCTATGGGCTTGACAACCCGGTTCGGTTTTTGGGAAGTTTGAATCCAGAAAGTGAGCACTCCAATGTACGGACATATTGTATGGAGATTTTATTAGGTATCTGACGAAATACCTAGTCTAGGGGCATTCTTTGTATTATTATTATTTGTTTATGGAATTAGTCAATGGGATCGGTGTCGCGAGCTCAATGCAACTGTTGGTTATTAGCTTGTCTGATCAACAAGTCTATATGAAGCATATGATTATTTTTAGCATGTTTCATCTCAGGTAATTGAAGTATGAAGGCTTGGAGGCACTGGTGTGCAGGAATTGCGCTAAACTTTTGTCCATCATTTAAAAACCCATTCCTCATTAAAAACTTGTTTTAGTTTGGATAAATCAAACTTATTGTATGTATGGTGATGATCTCTTGGGACTACGCTTTTGTACTCTGATAAATATGAAATGGAATGGTTGTTTGTTTTGAACGTCTTTTTGGAGTCGTTCTTTATATTTTATGACTATTGTACTATTATTTAACACCCAAATTGTTGGTTCCGCTGCGTGTAATTTGGGGGTGTTAAAGAACTCCAAAACAAAATGGAGTTGCTGAGAGAAAGAACAGGACCCTTATTAAGGCTGCAAGGACCATGCTTTCAGATTCATTTTTACCTAACACTTTTTGGGCTAAAGCAGTTAGTACTGCTTGTTATGTTCTAAACAGGGTATTAGTGACCAAGCCTCATAATAAGACCCCTTATGAACTTTTAACTGGTAAGACACCAATTATAA
>BQNB010119529.1:0-20798 GCA_026074375.1 Tanacetum coccineum
TTCTAGAGTTTACGAAAATGGCATGAGACCATCACTTCTTTAGGTAAGATTTTTATTCAGGATTTTTTACGTAATATGTTTGTTTTTACTATGTAAGTTAGAGTTTGATTTGTGATTGCAATATACATGGGTGTACACTAAGAATTTGGGTATTCTTGTAAGACTTATGATAAAATGAGAAAAAAACTAAAATGACAAAAGTGAGAAATAATTATAATGACACATTAAACATACATCAACTTAAATTAAATGTATCTTTATTTATTTAGCTGCATTTAAGAATAAAGTTACCCATTTAGTAAGTGAACATGTTTTTACCATTACTGATACGTTGACCAATTCATTTTTCACATCTAAATATATGTAAAGGTGGTTGGTTGGTAAACATACTCGATCCTTTTTTTAAGTAAAATATGTAACTAGTTTGTTTTAATGATATCTTAAATTTTGTACCAATCTTGTCCTCATCCGTACATTTCTCCCTCCCTTTAAATTTCACTACAATCTCTCCACTTTGGTCTCATTCAACACAAAATAAAAATATATCAAAGTCAATATCAAACCTTCATATATTTCTCTCTTTTTTCTCATTTCCTCTCTAGATCTCTTTCAAAACCACATTGAGGGTGTGTTAGATATTGTAAGTTTGTGTATTGCATTAAGAGATATAGAGATAGAAGTATATATCTATATCTATACATGATGATGATTAATAGAGAACATGGCATGATGAAGGTTGACCTTTTAAAGTCAAAAAGAAGGCATTTTGGAAGAAAAGAACCAAAAAAAGAAGATGAAATTGTGATGCATGAAGTTGTGGATTTGAGTGGAATGACTTTAGATACTCTTCCATTATCATCTAAGATCAATTTAGGGATGATATATAAATTGGATATTTCCAACAACAATCTCCAGGTACCCTTTTTATTTTTTCATATATGTTTTTGCAGTTTGTTTTCATTTTGTATGTTTTTTCTTTTACTTTTTATTCTTTCATATTCAATTATATGGGTTCTTATTAGTTTTTAATCCTTGTTATTAAGCTTTATCAACATTTTATTGATTCATTGTGGAATTCTGAAATTATTAATCATTGATTGATATAGAAATAAAGTTTTACTTTTATACATAATATTATGAGATTCTCTGAATTGTTTTGTTCTTTTTTGTCTAAAGTGTGTTTCTACATATATGTGCATGCATACTTTTTGTATATTTAATCTTTATCATGTAATGAAGATCATGTTATATATGTATCATTACATGGTTTCAACTTTCAAGTTGTTTTCTCATCCAAATCCATGTTCAAAAAATAATCAAGGAAATACTTGTTCTACAAATATAAAGAAATTAAACTATGCAGAAAAGATCTATAAAGAACAATGTCCAATTAAAAAACATTTTTCAATCCTTACAAGCCATTTTATTTCATCTAAGGCTTATATTAAATCAATGTTTATTTTAATTATAAAACTTACTTTCATCTATTTTTTAAAAATTATAATATCTCTCAAACCGATTAATGTTACGCAATTTAATCATATCACCATCGCGAAGTAATTAAATTATCTTTCTATAGACGGGCACTTTTATATACTTTCGACGAACTTTTTTTTTAATTTTCGCCCAGAAAAAATCACACGTGATTCGAAAAATCTCACGTGATTCGAAAAATCACATGTGATTCATTACTTGAAAAATCACACGTAATTTTGTAAATTCACATGCGATTGAATTTATGAAATCACATGCTGTGATTTATTACTTTAAAAATTATAAGTGAATTTGTGAAATCACATGCGATTTATGAAATAGCACGTGATTTTTAAAAACAACAAATCACAAGTGATTTTACAAATCACGTGTAATTTTTCTTCGCGAAAATTTTAACGCTAAAAAAATCGTCAAAAGTATATGAAATCGATTTTTTTTAGTTACGTCTGGAAAAATCACATGTGATTTGTATCACAAATCACATGTGATTTTATGAAATCACATGTGATTCTGCTACAAATCGCATGTGATTTTTTCAGACGTGATTGAAAAAAAAAATCGAAAAAAGTTCGTCGAAAGTATATAAAAGCGCCCCTCTATAGAAAGATGATTTAATTCTCGTCGCGATGGTGTATTTTTTGTCGTTTGACGATTTACCGTTTGCAAGATATTTAATTTTTTAAAAAGATGTGGAAAGTGAGGTTTTTTATTATTTGATGAAAAATAAATGGCTATGATGTGTTCTTTTATTCTTTCACATTGTTCTTTAACGATCTCACCTCATCTAAAGTAAATGTGTCATTTCAAAACTGATTGTAGGTTTTTATTTTCAAGTGTGATGTAAGATAAATTAAATACAGTAGTTATTTACTATTCAAGTTGGTGTAAATAAATGAAACCAATAAGTTGACTTTTTATGATATTGAAAAGGACAAAAGCTAACATTTTTTCTTATGCATTATTTAATTTATTGATCTGTAAAATAATAAATGATGTCTTACAGGTCATTCCAGAGTCATTAACAGCAAGACTACTAAATGTAGGGGTGTTGGATGTACATTCAAATGAACTCAAATCACTCCCAAATTCTATTGGTTGTTTGTCAAAACTTAAGACCCTCAACATTTCAGGAAATCATATTCAGTCCCTCCCAAAAACCATTGAAAATTGCAGGTTACTTTCTTTTTTCCTTCTACTTTTTAGAGTTAAATAATATGAGAGGTTAAATTGTACATGTCAATTATATGCTAATGTTTTTCTTTGTTGCATTACAGAGCACTTGAAGATCTAAATGCCAATTTTAACCAGTTAACAAAGTTACCGGACACCATCGGATTTGAGCTAGTCAATCTAAAGAAGCTATCGGTTAACTCAAACAAGTTGTCGTTCCTCCCATCATCGACCTCCCACTTAACCAATCTTCGCCACCTTGATGCTCGTCTCAACCATCTTTCCTCCCTACCCGACGACCTTGAAAACCTAATCAATCTTCAAGTCCTCAATATTAGCCAAAACTTCAAATGCCTCAGTGCTTTACCCTATTCCATAGGTGTCCTCTTCTCTTTGGTGGAACTGGATGTAAGCTACAACAACATTAGCGCGTTGCCAGAATCCATGGGTTGCTTAAGAAAGCTCCGAAAGCTCAACGTGGAAGGAAACCCTTTGGTGTGTCCACCACCAGAGGTCGTTGAGCTAGGATTACATGTGGTAAAAGAGTATCTTAGCGAGAAGATGAATGGAGCGCATCAGAATTCTCCAAAGAAGAGGTCATGGATTGGGAAACTAAAGAGATACAGCACATTTGGGGGGAACCGCCTAGGCCAAGACGAGAGAGAAGGATATGTGAGTTCCAGTTATCAGACTATAGACGGTCTTGCTTCTCCTAGGTACATGGGCATGTTTTCGCCTAAACGAATCTTCTCCCCAAAGAAGTATTTTACCATGAAATTTTAGGCTTCTTGTTGGTTCTTTTTAATGTTCAAAGATCCAAGTGAAATCTTTTTTGTTGTTGTAAATAAGAGGGCTTGTTTCCTAGTGGTTAAACAATGTTGCATGCATACATATACATAAGCATGGTGAGTTAAACAAGCACATTTTGTATTCTAAGATCATGTAAATGTGTCGCGTTTTCTGTTATCGATCATATGTTGATTATTTCCATAACTAATTTCATTGTTGTTTGTCTAAAGACTTGGCCCGGTTAATGTTTTTACAATATTCTGTAACATGCGACGAGGCAAACATGTCAAAACTTTAGAAGCATCATATACCAAATAACAATGCGCACCAGATTGCAATAAAATCCAATCCACGGGACCAAATAGCATTTCGCCTAACTGTATGAGTGATTCATCGACGCATCAACCAATAAGTCGTGAGTTTAAGTGTCAACTGAGACATGTGAGTTAAGGTCGTATAACATATGTGGAAGATCGATGTGTGGATCTTTAGAACGAACGATGTGTTGTGTGTATCAATATTCCTCCCTCGCTCAAGACCTCAAAAACCTAATCAACCTTCAATTACTTAACATTGGCCCAAACTTTAAATGAATTAATGGTTTTCCCTTCTACTAGTTTCTTTTGTTCTCCTAGCTTATTTTGACACGGGGATTCAAACTACGTCATCGACCATATGGAATCATAGAAAATAGCTTTGCTTCGACCTAAAGCCAACAACCCGCAAGGATATTTTACAAGATGAGGTAAAAATCATATCCCATTGTTGGATCCTTAACATGGATTTATTGGATCAATTATCCTAAAATGGCTTGTATCACTTCCTTGTAACTTGTATCTTTTAAGCATTCTCTTCTAGCATCTTACTAGAAAGATTTTTTTTTTGCACATAGTTGTTCGAGAAAAGAAAAGAAAAATTTGTGTTCTCTTTGATCGAATTGCATGTTAGCTACAACATTAGTGCGTTACCACTCCATAGGTTGCAAGCACTACGACATTTTGAGCTTTTAGCAACGACAGTTGTCATGCCAAAAGTCGGGTTTGTCGTCGCTATAACCTGTAGCGACGACTGCCATAAGTCCCAAGAGAAGTTATAAGTCCGGCTGGGAATCAATTTTAGAAGGGAAAAGTGGAAAAGTTTGTTAGAAAATAATTAAATGAAAATACCCATAGCGACGACATTTCGTCGCTATTGGCGTTGGCGGTCTTTATTTATCATAGGCGCAGACAAGGTCAAAGCCAAAGAGATGAAGAATACTTTTAGCGACGAGTTTGTCGCTAAAAGTCACGGTCAAAGTTTGAAAAGTTGGGTTTTTTTTTGGTTTAGTGAACTTGTAGGATGACACCCTCTCGTCGCCAAAGAAATTCGTCGCCCGAAGTCTAAATTCATGCAGTGAACAGGAGCGAAGCTAATAGGGTAACTAGTGGGTGCTAAACCACCCCTAATCAACCCACTTCATTCATTAGTTACTTATATTACAAGCCACTTTTCTACTAGTATTTTAAATGGTCGACTACCCTTTATTCACTATAACGTTTATGCCATCATTTTTGGTCGGTCTCCCTTAACGAAAATCCTGGCTCCGCCTCAAGGGGGGGGGGGGTGGGGGGGTACAGTTGAGGCTCACAAAAGCTTAATGTGGAAGCAAACCCTTGGTGTCTCCACCACCAGAGGTTGTTGAGCTAGGATTACATATGATCAAAGAGTATCTTGGCGAGACACGAACATCATGTTCTCTGAATGGCTGCCACACAAATTCGAAACCGACAAAGCTCACTGAAAGCAACTGAAGTGTAAACAACAGGTTAAAATTTTATTTTCTATGCACTACTCAGTTTTAGAATACATTGGACATCAAATTCACCATCCTTACCCCATGTTGATAACCAACTTGACATGTCTTAATCACTAGTTGCATTCTCTGTACGGATGGTCATATCTTGTGGTTCCGATGTCAACCCAATTTATACCAAACTAAGCATGCCATTATGTTTTTAATTATCGACTAATAGTGACACCCATGCTCGATGTGTAATTTGAGCACATACGAGTGACATTTAAGTTATAGGGTAATAGGAGCGTTTTTAGTACCACTTGGTTATATATTAACATCAAGATTGATTATACAAGAAGCATCAAACATTTTAATTAGTGATCCAAAAATGATTTTATTTTAAAATTTCCAAAAAGTATAATTTCGAATTATTTTTTAAGCAACCAAGTGTCTTGCTTTTTAGTCTTCTATATATATTTACAATATGGTGTCTTTTAAGTTTTGCCAACTTACAATCACAATCAATTACTGATGTTACAAAACTGAATTCGGCCGAAACACCGGACCGAAGAACAGTCCGGTCCAACAAGGCATAAATGCCGATTTTTCGTAAGACCGAACCGGACCGGACCGAGGACCGAAAATAAGGAAAAGGATGGAAAAGATAACCAGAGGACCGGACCGAAGACCGAAATAGGTTCGAGTCCGGTCCTCCGCGGTCCGTTTACTTACCCCTAATGATGTAAGATTATTAATTTTTTTTTTTTATTTTTCACGCATTGCCCTTTATATATATATATATATAGATATAATACTATGGTTGGAATAAAAAGCTGCCGTTTTTTGGCAGCCGTGCAACAGTGCTATAGTAACCGGCCCATTGACACTTTTTTTTATGGTTTTTCTTTTTTCTTTAACCAGGCTTAACTAGGCAACTTTAAAAAAAAAATTTGCTCGGCACAAAATAAGAAACAAAATTACAAAAGTACTTAGTTATTCATATCAAAAAATATCCGCGGCACGAGACCAAACACATAAGCTAATATAAAAAAAATAAACTAGTGCAAAAAATAATTAAAAAAAAATTTGCTCGGCACAAAATAAGAAAAATTTACAAAAGTATTGATTTATTCAGATCAAAAAATACCCACGACATGACGCCCAACACATAAGCCCATATAAAAAAATTTATTAAACATGACACCGGAAAAATAAAGCCGCACAAAATATAAAAAAAATAAAATTTAACACCCCGCATCAACGCGCGGGCAATCATGCATAACACATATTTACCCAATCTCATAAAATTATATTAAAATAAACCCAAATAGCCAAAAAAATAACCTTTAAACACATAACCTTTAAAAAATTAGCATAACATACAAAATTTAAAAAAGAAAAACATCCACATTTATGATAAAAGAAACACCGCCCCGCAGCAACGAGCGGGCAACTATGCTTGTTTACACTCTATGCCGTATTACACAGAAGTACCGAAACCGAACCCACAAAAACCTGCTATTATGTTATCCAAAACATTGACAAACCAACTGGACTAGCTGGACAGAATGGTTCCTTTTCAGCTAGTGTCTTTTGGACCGGCCTGGTGGTAACTGATAAGGGTCCTTTTTAGCTGAAGTTTATGGCTATTTTTGACTCATATGAACACAATATCCTCCAGCCAGTCTGCCTTATGTCTATTTCTGGAAATAATTTTTGTTAACAGATTTTACCAAGCAAGGATAGTTGCTAGAGTGGGAGGACACTTCAATGTGTTTGTGTGAACCGCAAAGGTTCGTGTATATACTATGGTAGGAGCTATTTGAGATGTCATACACCAAAATATCAGAAGTTAGAAACAAGAGAAGAGGAGAATTTTACGAGCAAGTATCTTAAACATTGATACAATTAAGAACTAGTATAAGGGAAGGGAAATGCTCGAAACTAGAAACTCGGTTGCTAGGTCAATAATCGATATTCCCAAACAGAGATTCCAGTCCATGAAAAAACCTCATCTGAGACCTGCTTGCTAGACAGAAATATCTGAAAGGTAGGAACTGAGAAATTCCAAGAGAGGTACAAGTGAACGAAGAAGTTGTTGAGTGCGGATTTAAACTTTAGCATGGAATATGTGATGGACCTATGTTTTATGAATTCAGCATGTATTGTCTTTAAGGATACACATAATATGCCTAGCTATACTTGGTAACTGGAAGTTTATCTCCCCTGCTTTACCCTTCTATGTTCAAATGGGTAATTAGTTTCTATTTCTCTAGTTTTAGTTATATAAAACTATAAACCAACATTTGATCATATTGTCATACGTTGCAGTTGAGCCTAAAAGCTATCTAAAGGCTATCAGTTACCCAAACCAAGTAACATAGTCAGCTGACGAAAGCAAAAGTGGCAGAATATTCATGCACGAAAACAACAAACATATGAATACATTGAGGAAAATTTACTCGTGAACTTCAAAGTGACCCAACTTAAGATCATTTTAAGCTTATAATCCTTAAAAACTAATGTGCGTTAACAAAAACATTTTAAATCTATTATCATGTTCTTTTAAGATGCAACAATTTGAAGTTATTTTGTTGGTATACTTGGGTTTCCGACTCGACCATGCGAGCCGACTAATCCCAGGGCGACTACCCTTATGGATAGCCCGGAGTCGGCGCAGGTGAACCTCCTGAAATGATATAACGTACCAACTGCTAGGAATCTAACTGAACAAGATCAAAGTCAATAGAACAAAATTCTCTAGAGAAAATGGGTACGAAATAGAAAAACATATGATGAATGGACTTCATTGTATACCGACTTATTATCATCCAAAAGTCTACGAATTACTCAAACGTATCACTTTAGTCTTGCAAGCCTTCATATATTAATGAGCAATGTGAAGAAAAGTTTGACATTTTATGATCATGTTCTATTTAATATTCAACACTTGCACAGGTTTCAAGTAATGAACTAAATTATGAAATGACATTACTCAAAATTCCAGCTGCTAGCAATCTACTGACCACGAAAACATAAGCAACGCAAGCTTCTAAATAATGTACGACCACAAAAACATAAACAACGTAAGCCTCTAGATATGTATGACATCAAAGTTAGTAAAACAAAAGCACACGTCTCAATTTAATTAATTGGCAACCTATAATAAGAATGACGAAAATTTGCTCATGAATTTCAAACTATACCAAATGAAGATCAATGCTGTATGCTTGTCTATATACTGTATTACGTATATGCACACCACCAAAATTGATGTGAACATCACTTATTGTGGTGTGCATATCCCCTCCCATTACTTAAGCACATCCTTTCAAGCTTATAACACCTTAACAGTCACCAACAAGACACTTTAACAATCCATGATGTTGTTCATTGTAATATTCAATAGTTCCAAGTAATCAACCATACGACAGAATCCAAATTATCCAAATTCCAACTACTATCAGTTTGTGCTATTATAAAAACATAAACCATTTGTAATCCTCATTATAAAATCAACTAAAACTTGAGATCCATACTCATATCTACTACTTAAGCGCATCATTTTAAGGTTATAATCCTTCAAGATAAACATATACACAAAACAAACACATTCAACAATCTTCTTTTTGACATTCAACAATTTAAAGTAATTATAATCTAATCATTTAAATACAAACTACTACCAGTCTAACTACTTGTAACAAAACATAATCATTTCATAATCCTCTTTTAGAATCCAATAAGACACCAGATATCTTAATCCTCAGATAAATCAAGCTTGTAACATAAACAATCACCATAAACGATACACCAGCAACTGCAAACGACATATTGACACTCTAAGAAATCTGATTCCTAATGGTTTGACGATGACGATGAAGTGGGTGAGGGTGGTTGTTGGTTAGGGAGAGGTATGGTTGGGAGTTGTGGTGGTTTCAGATTAGAGTATGGGAAGACTGAGAGGAATTATTTGACTTTCACCAACCTCATTTAACGTCTTTAGGAACACAGACATTTCTTCTCTTATCAAATGTATGATATGAAACTATCATCTTTCGCTCCAATATATATCGTTACTTTTATTTAAAATCTACCATAACTAAAACTAACTTGAATAACCTGGAAATTTATAACACATGCACCCAGATTAATCTATTTACCCCCTTTCTTGTCCTTGTACATTTTACTGCCCCCTTACTCGAGCATGCATAACAACTATTTCCCATGTCTTCTTAGGAAGGTCAATATCTTTCACATAGCTCAAATCTACCACATGATAGGGAACAAATGATATACATGAATGCAATAAAAAGAAATCATAAGCTTGCTTAATACCTTTCGCATCTTAACTTACCTTTAAGTCTTTAACAACTTCTCAATAGTGTCCATGCAAATTGTTGATTCATCACTTATCTAACAAAATCTATCGATTAAATGAGCAAGCGAATACATAGGCACTTTTGAGAAGTTGATGAAGCACATTGAAAATGTGGATGTGGAAATTGAACTGAAATATTATATCTGATAAATGAGGTATATGTAAAAGATATTGATGGCATTCAAAAGAAGCCATGGGCCACAATTATTATGGATGCTTTAGTAAGGAGCAATGAAGCATTCAAGAGCGAAAACAAGGACTAAAAGATGAAAAGGGATAAATGTGTATTATAATTACAATCAAATTATATTTATCTAAGAGAGAGTTTAGATAGATTCGATAATTTGATTTTATTCCATGTATGTATTTGAATTAAAATTCATTAAAACATACCGAAGCAAAATAATAGTTTTATTTGAATTAAAATTCAATCAACCAAGTGAACTAACCAATGATGATAATATATCCTTCTTAAAAGCCATCTATACTAAGTCTACAAATCACTTAAGCTCGTCATTTGAAGCTTATAATCCTTCAAAATAAATATCCTAACGCCACAAACAAAACATTTTAACAATACATTTTCTTATATCCAACAACTTCAAGTACTTACCCATATCACGAAACAATATAATCATAATTCAAACTACTAGCAAAAGTCTTATGTCCAATAAATTGATACAAACCTCCTATCAAATCAACAAAGATAACCATGAATCTTAATACGAAGAAAAGAATAATGCGTATAAGAGCTCCTAAATGTTCAACGTAGATGTAGGTTTGTGTATATACTATGGAAGCAGTGGCAGAAGCAGTTTATTCTATAAAAATGTTTGGTAACGTAGATGTAGGTGTAATCATAATGTGTAAAACAAGCTCCTAAATGTTCAACGCTTCCGAAAAAGAAAAAAAAAAAGCTACTTGCTACTTGCCAAACGATCATTAAAGATCACAATGCTCAACGCTCACCGCTCTTAAATGCTCCGCGCCAAACTCACCCTAAGTTTGCAAATTACTAAAGCGCATCATTTTAAGCTAAAATTAGCGCCTTGAGAGCCTCAAACACAAACATTTCGAAAAATACATCACTCTATTCCAATCATCCAAATGACGAAACAATATAGCCATAATTCCAACTAGTAGCAAAAGTCTAATGTAAAAACATAAAACATATCATAGTCTTACGTCTACAAATCACATAACCGCGTCATTTCAACCTTACATTCCTTAAAACAATATTTAAATTGGTTCTACCTCAACGCAGATACCCGGGAATCTTAATCCTCAAAAACAACATACTCATGACATAACCAATCACAACCATAACAACTCCCCCAACCGCAAACGACGTTTTCACATTCTTCGCACCTTTACCACTCATCGCCAAATCCAAAAATATAATCCCCGCTCCACCTAACAAAAACATGAAACCCGAAGACAACCCTTCGATGATATACTGACCATTAACTCTACCAGACATGAAAACAACGGGTTTGACAGTACCGGTACGTGGATCCTGAGTGGATCCGATACCAGGAGGCTCAACGATGACGTCATAGATGACGCCGGAGATGACGATGAAGTAGGTGATAAGGAGGAGTGAGAGGATGGTGGTGGGGGAGGTACGGGATTTTGGAGTTTGAGACGATGCGTGGGGTTTTAGGATTAGAAATGGTACGATGGAAGTGTTTAAGTGGATCCATGTGTTTTGATTTCGATTTGGGGTTTTTTATGTTGAGAGATGCTAGTGGTGTCTCATATGTGAAGAGTCAAATATTCTTTTCACTCCTACACAAAAGAGGAGCATCCGTTAAAAACCGAACCGAAAACCGACTTTAAAGAAAAACATTAATTAAAAATCGGACCCAAGTGAACCGAGTAAAATCAGAAACTGAACTGAACTGAACCAAGCAAAACCGAACCGAATAGATAGTTTAGACATAGTTTTCTTGATTTAACCCGAACCGAACCGAAAATGGTCGGTTCGGTTCGATTTTCGATTGGTTTTGCTCAGCCTTACTCTTACTCTATCAAATTAATCACACAAATAAGGATATTGGTTAAAAGGAATATCATCACCGTTAACTCAGCGTCATATCCACTTCTCTCTTCTCAACCGACATCACCACCAATATAGTGTAATAACACAATCAACATTAACCGTTATAAACTACCTCTTTAAAACTACCATACCCCTACAAACCCAAAATTTCCACGCTACAACCCACAACTCGGTAGTCTAAATGAAACAGTTTCCTCCTTTTTTCTCACGTCTTGGGAGGACAAGCAGAGAAAGAGTGATGTGTCGCCGAGTGCCACCTAGGCAAGATCACGCATCTTGCGTCTCTTATTACCAGTCGTCTAAATTTCACTGTACTCTACAACATACTCCCACACACAATTATCGAAACCTTACATTCGATATGTGCAGGCCACCAAACTACTATCAAAACTGGAGCATCACGCAACAACGTGTCGTGACGGGCTCTAACGCATGAAAAGGCTCCTGATACATTTAACATTAGTTTTATAGTGTATTAAAATTAGCAATTTCTATATTTTAATTTTTTAACGACTCTTAACGAAAGTTAACTTAGAAAGGGTTTGACATTTAGGTTTTTATGTTGTTTTACACTCACACTATAATTCGTTGCCAGGCGTTCTATAAGATAAAACAATAAACCATCCTGTAGTTATATCTTTACGATTGACATCAATCATACATCTTGTAGTTTAAACTTATCGGTTTGACATTGACTAGTGTTTAACAATTACCTTCAGTTTGTCAAAAATCGCCTAAAGGGGTCTCATTAGTATTATATTGTGACTTTACGGAGCTCTTTTAATCTAATTAAACCGATCCCCATTGATTTTGGGTTTATGAATTTAGAGAAGACACCATACTGATGACGGCCCCCGTGAATTTAGTGAACAAAGGAGTGGCTCTGCCCCAACCCACATCATTACTACTATGAGCTAGGTAACTGATAAAGGGGCCCCGGCTCAGGCATCGCGACACGGACTCCATGACTACGGCCGTAGCTGCCGCATCCGGACCGCGGCATCTCCCAAGTTATCTTTAGAAAAATAACCTAATTAAATAAGTAGATATGCCTTTACTTATTTAAATCATGTCAGGATAATCAAAATCCTGATGCTATCCGTAAACTGGCCGAAATTACGAAACCCTAAGGGTTATTAAACCTATAAAAGGAACGCAATTTTCATCAATACAAGTATCTTACAAACTCTAATACACTCAACTACTCTCTCAAGTCATACGCTTACTCTCGACGCCGGAGTCCAATCGTGGATCCGCTCCCACGATCAGGCTAACGTAATTTATTCCTTTGTGCATGGTCCTTAAAACAAGTCACTTGATACAAGAAGAAGGCACTTCCACCCTAATATGCTACCTATTCGGATCAAGCAAGAACCCGAACCCCTTAACTTTGTATCAACAAGTTGGCGCCATCCGTGGGACCCAACACTAGGAATTACTCTCAGAAAAATGAGCGCAATGGCTAACACAACCCCCATTGTGACGATTGTCACGAAACCTACAACCAAAGAAAAGACACCGAAAGATGCGGATGTCACACCTAGGGTGAACATCCAGGATTTCTGTGAAGAGCATTACGAGGATATCATGCCGGTCATTATGGACAAAATTCGCCGTTACTCGCGAAAAGAAGTCCATGCTAGGCTGGACTTCGGAGAAAGTCCCAAGAAAAGAAGAATAAGAGAAGCCTCTCAAAACTCAAGTGCCGAAACCTTGTCCGCAAGATATCGTAACCCATCAAAGAGACTAAAAGTGCAGGACCGCTTATATACACTAACGACATGTGCTTAACCGATAGGTCACGAAGGCAAGAGCACATTCCGACCGACTTAGTGTATTTTACTCGCCAAGCACCATAAAACCAGGACCAAACAAGCACACTCCGGAAATTGTTCCACAGTAGAAGTCGTCCTCATAGGCGGGACTCGTCTAACAGAGATAGTCCTCGAAGCAGAGACCGCTCCCGTGGCGTCAAAGAATCATATGATAACACCCGCTCCTCCTATGGGACGGGGACCAAACATGGATATCGCCCGCGCGACAGAGACCGCTCCTGCTATGAGAAAAGAGGGAGGGAAAGTGAATCCTCGTCATCCCGCGTATCGGAGAGCGGCACCAGCGATGGAGGACACTGGAAGCCAAGGTAAAAAAGACACAAGTCCACGGATGAGGATGACTTGGCGGTGCCCTGGATATGTGAAGAGGTGGATCCATTCACACCCCGAATCCGTAACTTTAAAAGTTCACGAAAAACATGAATGCCTAACAACGTGAAGACCTATGACGGAACAGGGGACCCAGAGGATCACGTAAAAAAATTCCAAGCAGCGGCACAGGTAGAACGCTGGGCAATGCCTACATAGTTTCATATGTTCAATTCTACCCTAATAGGAGCCGCAAGAGTATGGTTCGATGAGCTCCCTCCGGAGAGCATAGATGGATACAAGGATCTCAAAGCAGCATTCTTGGCATACTTCATGCAGCAAAAGAAGTACGTCAAAGATGTTGTCGAAATCTACAACATCAAACAAAGAGACGGAGAGACCATCGAGGAGTTTATGGAACGATTCCAGGTGGAAACCGAACGCATAAAGGGAACCCCTGTGTAACACCCCCAAAAATGTGTCGCAGCGGAAATGTGTCCAGAGGCGTTACTTCATAATACATAGCGCTAGATACAAAAGAACGACCTCTAAATGTGTCGTTTGAAAAGTAATCTCGTTGATTTCCTTGAAATTGATATAATGTTTGTCCCGTAATTGAATCACAATGAAAAGCTTGAAATTAACACAACGAGATTTGATCACTTGTATGTATGTAGAAATCCCTGAATGAAATCTTGTCAGTTTAGACTCTAATGCACATCAAATAATCCAAGCATCTAATTCACTTGAGAAAAATATGCTTAAAAGTGTCAACATTAAAGTTGGTGAGTTCATAGGTTTTGTAAGTATAAATGTTGAACCAAAGTTCCGTAAAGTAGGTATGACCGTTTAAATCCTTAAATGTTCTTCCAAAATGTATGTATGATTTTTAGAAATCAAAAATTGTAAATCATGCATGACCATTTAAATCCCCAAATAGTCACCAAAACGTATGTATATTGTTGAATCCATCCTTGTTCGAAAAAAAAAAAAAAAAAAAAAAATAAAAAAAAAAAGTATGTATTGCACTTTAGTTCATGACAACGCGCAATATTCATGTATTGTATTGTTTGGCCTTAGACCCAACCAATCATCTTTACCTGTTTATAACTTCTATTGCCCAGTGATAGCTAATCACCCGAACAGGGATTGTCAACCCCGAATAGATCTATTTTATAACATTCGCGTGTACAACATGCAAAAACGCACGTTTCACTAATGAGATAGCATAGCTCACCGAACGGGATTTCACGACCCGAATAGATCTATTTCATAACATTCGCTCTCACCCTCCAAGTGATTTACAGTTCATGAAGCTATGACGTAGACTTATATATACCCATCACAGGTGTCCCCTCCAAGAACACCCGGCAAAATTTAAAGAATATGTACTCCCGTTACCGTGTCCCCATCCAAAACACCGGGCATTAATGTAAAGAAATATGTACTCCAGTTACAGTAGGTCCCCTCCAAGAACAACCCAGGTGGTAATGCTAAATGTTATCAGTTTCAATCGCCTTACAGGCTAATCCGTAATCATTCAAAAGTAAAGTATGCATTCTGACCAAAATGAAGTCAAGTAATGTAATCCCATAGCGAGCTAATGTAAATGAGTAAGTAAACCAATTTGATAAACGAACATGTAAATGCATTTGTAAACAAGCATGTTCGCACCCCACAAATAATATGTAAAACATGTAAAACGTGGGGCTATAAACTCACATTGATGATGAAGAACGATTTGCGGGAATGTACACATTGAGTACAAGACGAAACGGAAACTAGAACGGCTCGACCCAGAAGATGCAGTTTATCTTAACGGCTATGACCCACTAGCCTAGGATTATGTATTTGGGTTTCCCGATGAATGGTTACGTCAACGCGACACGTTGATAAAGATTTAGATTTAAAGCTGTAATAGTTTAGTGGTTGGTTAAATAAAATAAATCAAAAACAAGGTATGTAATATATTCTGTATATATTACATATGGAAAATAAACAATTATATAACTCGTACCGTGAATTATATAACGACGATTAAAGGATTCCAAAGGATACTGGTGAAAGTATATAATACATTGCAGGTATTATATAAGGAATGTTGAAAAATAATTGAAAAAACCAAATATTTCGACACCAAACTTAATTTACTAAAAAGTCCTGCAAAAAGTATACGTACTGTCCCTGTAAATTATGATCATGTAAACGATGTTTGTAAAGCTTTTACAAAAGTTATGATCTTACCTTCTAGTCAAGAGTTTATAAAATAATATTTTATAAATTAATCTTTCGTCTTATTGACGGATCGTAGCTAAAATTGTTGCCTCATTTGTAAAAGTATCATTCTTATTCGTTGTCGAGTTATTGTATAGTTATAATTTAATATATCTTTAAAATATAACTTAGTCCCTTTTACCGGGTTTCTAAAATAATAGGAGTTTTAGTAAAACATTACTAAATATAGAAATTTATATAAATTTCGTCATGACCCTTCCGGTTATATAACGTTTCCCATATTCGTAAAATCTAATGTTTTTCCACTTTCCAAACAACCCGCGTGTTTTAAATATCTATCTATATATATATATAAACTAAAACAAAGTAATAAATATCACATTTATTTAACCATTAACCACCATTTAGTTCCGATTTATAATTTATAAATCTCGTGTTATATTTATTAGTCAATTGCATAAACCAAACGAACCCTTATTGGTCTTTCTGCTAAACCAAACGCACCCTTAGTGCGTTCCTGCTCACCCAAACACCCCTGTTTGTGTTAACTGCTAAACCAAACACTCCCGTTTGGCAAATCTTACACCCAAACGCACCCTTACGATGAATCTGTCAAACCAAACGCCCCTTAACTGTTTACAACAGCCAAACGCACCCTCGTGGTGTTTATATCAAAACCAAACGCACCCTAGTCGATTAATACGAATAACAAACACCCTCTTACGTTTTCTATCGAGCCAAACGGTGACTGCCCCACCAAACGCACCCTCGTGGTGCCGAGATCAAAACCAATCGCACCCTTGCGGTGCAAAACCAAACCCACACGCACCCTTTTGGTGCTGAGATCAACCAAACGCACCCTATGTGGTGCGGCTAAGAACCAAACGCACCCTGGTCGGGTGTTAACCACAAAACCAACGCACCTTGTTGGTTAAGACCACAAACCCAACGCACCCTATTTTGTTGTTGCTGCCAAACCCGACGCACCCCTGGTGCTTATAAGAAAAAAAACGCACCCGTGGTGTTGAAATAATAACCAAACGCACCATGTGATGATGGGGCGGTAGAGGGGTGGCAGCGGCGGTGGAGGCGCGTGGCGGCGAGTGACATAGTGGATCGGATAGATCGGATGATGAGAAACAATTTTGATTTCGGCCGGAAAACTCACCGGAAAACTTTTCCGGCGACGGCCGACGATGGCCGGAGGTGGGGCGGCGGTGGCTGCCGGAAAATGAGGGATAGAGAGAGAGGTGAATGTGTGTGTGTGTTTTATATGTAAGAAATGAGAAAAATGATTAAAACTTTTATATATATAATAAAAGTTTTCAAAAAACTTAATAAGTGATTAATAGAATAGGGTTTATTGTGTAAATATTTTCACAGGGACCAACGTGTAATTTTTGTTAGTTTATGGTTCAGGGCTCGTTTGAGCTAGTCAACGATCGATTCAAGACACGAAACTTGCGCCATTGTTTTCCAAATCATTTTTCTCATATAAACGAGTATTCACTCGACTAATTTTCATAAATTTTTTATAAAATTTATTTAAAACGTTTATTATTTATTTGTATATCTCCGATAAACTTTATCCGTAAAATGATCTTTTACTCGAATATTTGCGTCTTCAACAAACGTTACTGAATAAAATGATAACTAATCTATTAAATATTTTTATTTAATAAAAAGTGTTACTTAAATATAATTTAATTATTTTCTTGTTTCTATAATCTTGCGAGGGCATTTCAGTCACTTTCTGACTATTTTCGGGTCTCGGTCAAAACTAAAAAGTTGTCAGGAATATCGTTTTACATCAAATTGCTTTAGAGTCCGAATAATGAAAACGTGATTTAGTGAGTCGTTTTTGATAAATCAGCTTAGGAATAACATATATCTTTTTTGTTTTCAAGTCAAATAAGTTAAAAATAACTTGCATGAGAGATGTAACAATAAATATGATTTATTATTTAAAATATGTTCCGAAAATTTTACCGGTTACGCGGTAATCGCTTTTATGTGACAATAAAAGACCAAAAGTCAAAAAGTCAAGTCAGACCCAAAAAGTCAAAGGGTAAAATAGTCATTTAAAATTTCAAAAATTGTCGGATGTTACACCCTGAGTGCATGCGGATCTCCGGATTCATGCATGGGGTTAACAACCCTGAATTGACAAAGCGCCTTAAAGAACATGTTCCAAAGACCATGGAAGAAATGATGATCGCCACCACTGCCTTTATACGAGGAGAAGCCGCCGCCGCTGACAAAAAAAGAGGTTACATATCATGGAGATCACAGGACCAGTCAAAGCGGCACGCTTTCGAGCGGAGGTCTGACTTCCGAGGTCAGCCAAGGGACACCCAATGAAATCCTCGCGACCGAAGCAGGAAAATTTAAACTGCCACCCCCTATGGTAACCCCGGTGGAGAAGAGAAGCAACAACAAGTTTTACGACTTCCACAATGATAAAGGACATAGTACGGATGAGTGTATGCAGTTAAAAAAGCAGATCGAAGAATTGGTGCGAGCAGGCAAGCTCTCGCACTTAATTAAAGAAATTAAGCAGGGGGGAGATTAACCAAAGGTGGGGAAAAAGGAAGTACTGGCCAAAGATAAGTCCATGGCAATCTATATGATACAACCATGGCATAGAGTGACAAGGCAGAAAGTAACTCAAAGCTTCAAACGTGTCAGTAAAATTACATTCCCCTCACTAACAACCAGCAGTGGGACAGAAGGTCCGCTTGTCATAGAAGCGGAAATTGGCGGGTACATGATTCACCGCATGTATGTGGATGGAGGTTCCTCGACGGAAGTGCTCTATGAGCACTGCTTTAATCGGCTCCGATTGGAAATCAAGAACCAAACGGTCCCAGCAACGACATCGTTAACCGGGTTTAGTGGAGAAACTATATGGCCGCTGGGACAACTTAGGATCTTAGTAACAATAGTAGATGCAGATCATTCTACAAAAGCATGGATGAATTTCATGATCGTAAGGTCATTATCACCGTACAATGGTATCATTGGAAGACCTGGAATACGAGAAATCCAAGCGGTGCCATCTACAGCCCATGGAATGGTGACTATCCGTGGCACTATCTTGATACCCGCTGAGTGCGCCACGGTGATTACATCGTCTAAAGAGATACCAAAAGAGGCTGGAGTCCGTCACAAAAATTTTAAAGTAGCTCCACATCCGAATTTCCTTGATCAGGAAGTAGCAATCGGAGGGACGCTATCCGCGAGAGGGCGGAAAGAACTATGCTCACTCCTGAAGAAAAACTTGGATATATTCGCATGGCAGCCATCAAACATAACAGGAGTACCACGATTAATAGCTGAACATCGACTCAATATCCGGGAGGGATATTCGCCTGTTCGACAGAAGAAAAGGGGCCCGGCCCCGGAGCGTGCGAAAGCCATCCAAACAGAAGTATAGAAACTAATAGAGGCGGGTATCATGAGAGAAGTTTATTACCACGAATGGCTGTCCAATCCAGTCATGGTAAAAAAACACGACGGTAGCTAGCGGATGTGTGTGGATTTCACAGACTTAAACAAGGCCTGTCCGCAGGATTGATACCCTCTTCCAGAAATCGACTGGAAAGTTGAATCTCTCTGCGGATACCCCTTTAAGTATTTTTTGGACGCTTATAAAGGCTATCACCAGATACAAATAGCAGAGTCAGACGAAGAGAAAACAGCTTTCCACACCAGTCAGGGGGGTATATTGCTATACCAAAATACCTTTCGGCCTCAAAAACGCTGGTGCTACGTACCAGCGGCTTGTGGACAAGGCTTTTGACAGCCAAGTTGGTAGGAACATAGAAGTTTACGTTGATGACTTGGTTATTAAGAGTCACACAGCGAAAATGCTAAGAGATATTGATGAAACGTTCCGTACGTTACGCAAAATCAACATGAAGCTCAACCCCAAAAAATGTACGTGTGGGGCCGTGGAAGGAATGTTCTTGGGGTACATGATTAGCGCAGAAGGGATAAAACCGTGCCCTGACAAAACAGAAGATGTACTACAACTCCCGTCCCCACGGACAATCAAAGAGGTCCAGAGCCTCAATGGGAAGTTGGATAGTTTGAACAGATTCCTCTCTAAGTCAGCGGAAAGGTCCTTGCCGCTATTTAAAACTTTGAAGAAATGCATTAAAAAGTGTGACTTTCACTGGACACCAGAAGCGGAACAAGCCTTCAAACAACTGAAGCAGCACTTGTCAGAGCTACCCCTGTTGGTAGCACCCAAGCCGAAGGAGGAACTGATTATATATTTGTCCGCCTCCCACGGAGCTATTAGCGTGCTCTTGATGACTAAAAGGGGCACGGTTCAGACGCCGGTCTACTTCGTAAGCCGTGCATTACAGGGCCCTGAACTAAACTATACCCAAAGGAAAAGCTAGTTCTATCACTGGTTTTTGCTGCCAAGAGGTTGCGGAGGTATTTTCAAGCGCATCCCATTGTGGTTATTACAGACCAACTGTTAGGATCATTAAAAATGTCGATTATGTGATTTTTTGTTATTTAGTTATTAGTTTTTCTTTTGTTAATGTCAATGTAGTTTATAATAAGGTGTATTATGCTAAAAGAATGAAATAGCATAATTACCAAAGTCTAGGGACTATAAGTGTTAAGTTAGGAAAATAAAGGAAGGGAAACCTCTTTCCCTCACCTATAAATACCCCTCTAATCTTCATTAGAGGGTGATGCTTTGTAACTAACTCTTCCATTTTCCCTCCATTT
>BQNB010119530.1:0-18705 GCA_026074375.1 Tanacetum coccineum
TATCCGAAAATAACTTTTGGTAATAATTATTACCGAAAATAAGTTTGACTTAAGCCAATATTAATTTATATCCAAAAATAACTTTTGGTAATAATTATTACCGAAAATAAGTTTGACTTAAGCCAATATTAATTTATATCCGAAAATAACTATTGGACATTAATTATTTCTGCGATTTTGGAAAAAAAACTGTGCAGTTTCGCCTGTAAATTCGGCTCTTTTGAATTTTTACCTTTTGGCAATAACTTGCTACCATAAATAAGTTTGACTAAACCAAAGCCAATTTATATCCGAAAATAACTTTTGGTAATAATTATTACCGAAAATAAGTTTGACTTAAGCCAATATTAATTTATATCCGAAAATAACTATTGGAAATTAATTATTTCCGAAAATAAATTATGTGATGATTCGTGTAAAAGATTTTGTATGAACACGAATTTAAAAATGATCCGACTTTGATTTTATTTGATTGAAAACAAGATGGTGGTGATGATTATTGATTAAGCAAACACCATCTTGATAATCAAGAATGATAACAATACACAATAAAAGCTACGAATCAATGAAGATCCGAAAGAACTTTAAGGTGTATATGAAATCGGTTTACAGATTAATCAAACAAACACTTTGGCTCTTGATAGCAATTGTAAGTCTTTAGATCATTCATTAAACAAGATATATATATTAAAGAACGAGATGTATAAAAGAAAGAATTGTTGTAGGTTTGTAGCTTGTGAGGGATAATGAAACTAGGAAGAGGAGGGATCTATTTATAGCCTTTAAACCCTAGCTTCTCTACACTAAATGGCCGGCCATGTAAGGCCTTATGATGGGCTATTTCAGGCTTTTACATTACATGCCCATTTACAACTAAAACATGTACAAACTAGCTATTTAACGTATACATTTTTTCGTACATCTTCGAGTGACCGAAACTTCATTGTTAGACGGAATTTCGTATCTCTAACAATAAATATTACCCATTATCCCATACCTACAAAAGTAAAATTCCAGATGACTTGGATCACATAACGGATTAGTTTAAATTTCTATATTGGCTAGCATCAAAGTTTGACAACTACTGGAAACTAGACAAGAACATCAAAAATGGACTATGGGAGTTTTATGTGAACAGACAAACTAAAGGAACGATTGACAACTTCGTCAAATACAATGAACCATGCGAGGAAAACAGCAAAAAGACATGCTCAGATTTATTTTTCAAACCTTACTTGGATGCGCAAGATGGAAAATACATTTACGAAATTATAAATAGAGATTATCCTCCGATAGCAATTCCCGCTCATCACGAAATCAGCAACCCAGACGAGTTGTGCCAAACTGAAGAATTCACTATCGTATGGTATTTGATAAGATCTTGTGAAGAATTCATCACTGTGGGTCCAAGCAAAATTAGTACTGTGGAAAAACCCCCTGGTAGCATGTCTTGCATTTACCACGAGCTCTTCAATAAAAAAGATCGCGGATGGACCATAACGCGCACCAAATGAATGAAGAGCGGGGAAGAAAAAAGTCAAACTTAAAGACCGGTTGGAACAAAAGTGCTTCCCGGGAGACAACCCGGTCGTTTTTAAATTGTTTGTCGCATTTTTAATTGTTTGCATGAGTCTGTCTTCCCAGACACTCCATACGGCGTATTGAACCCCTCTGGATACGGCGTATGGATGTGTCTGGACATTATCAGTCTGTAATTTAATCTCCAGTACTTTGAAATTTTTTATTTGTTTTTACAAGAACCATACGGCATATCCTTGGGTTTGGGATACATCGTATTGATCCTTGTACAACAGTGTGTTTAATTGTTTTCTTGCATTGTAACCATTGTATAACCGAGATAGGAATTGCACTTTTATCTTCTAATATTTTATGCAGGACCTTGCTATAAGGAAATCGATGATATGGTATACTCTGAAAAAGACGTGTGTTGAACTCGTACGAACATTCTGAAGCCTCGTAAACACACTTTTGCTCAAGAACTCCAATGAAGAATCATCCCGAGCAACATATCAGGGGAGTTCCTTGTTCTAATTCTATTTCCCATTTTCTTTAATTGTTTTATCTATACAACGAGGATGTTGTATAATTTAAATGGAGGGATGGAGAATAAGAATGCCTACTTGTCCTTTCTTTTACAAATAAAATGCTATATGGTTAAATTATACCAAATTTAATATTTTTTCTAGCATAACTGTTATAAAAATTATTAGTTACATGACCTCGCGCACTATAACCCTTAATGCCAAATTGTGATAATTAAGCCTATTCCGTTTCTAAATGCTTACTAAAAATTCCAAAAAATTATGAGTGTGCCGGTGATGTAGTTGACTTTATAACTTGGCTTGGTATATCATTCGAGACCATAACGATGAGTACTATGGACTTAGATGGAGAAACATTTTTAATTGGTAAATTTCTAAGAATACACCAAAAAGCCTAAATGTTTTAAAATTAACTAACTACACTGGTTAGTTAAACCCCGTGTAACCCTTTGTTTACTCTCACTATAAGACTAAGATCCCCTAGAAAAACCTGTTGAGTCATTCCTGTCTTTTTCACACCATATGTTTATTTCGTTACACCTTAGCCTACCCCATAGAATAAGCCTACTTAATCAAAGTTGCTAGTTGTTTTTGTGTAAAGTTTTGTATTTTTTTGTCAAAGGGAAAATTGCACAATGCAATGAAAAATATGTAGCTCGTGTATTTTGCTACTTTCGCGATCATGTATTATGTCCGAAGATGAAGTGTTAAAGAAAAAACTATCCGGATAAATTATGATTGTGAAGACGGTGAAATTGCACCGAGGTTTATGTTATGAAAAAAATATGAAAAAATAGAAAATGCATCAAAAAAGAGAAGGATGATTGATAATCGGTTCGCTAAACTTAAACCGATGAAATTCTTGGAAGGATCGATTATTCGTTGATATGTGGATAAAAATCAACGATGTATAGTTTTGTATAAAGTGGCTGATATCACCACTTTTGTAAAAGTATGTAAATTTGGGATGTTCAGGAAGTTGACCGTTATGGGAACGCCAACTTAGGTTGTCTTTGTCATTTCTATGATCAAGGCGTTTGTATATATTTCGAGTCTTTATCATGGAACGGTCAGGAAAAGTTACTAGCAACTACCTTATTTGTTCAAAGCTTAATCTATTTGTTTTGTAAATTTTATTTAACAACAATTTGCTTCCCTTTCCTAGCAATTAACCTTAGGTTTTACTCGAACGGGGTTGAGATCGAGTCATGCATGTCTATTCTGTCGTTACGGCCATGTATGCGCGATTCAGCCACCTTGTTAGTTTATTACTTTTGGTGAAAGCTAGAAGATCCCTACCCTATATTATTCTACATCCTAACCCTTGGTTAAACACGAATAAGGATGTGATCAAACATACATGTCTATTCTGTCATTACGGCCGTGTATGTGTGCTTCAGCTGCCTTGTTGGTGTGGTACTATCGGCGAAAGATTGTTAGAATGATCAACCCTTAATAAAAACCCAATTTACCTTTTGACTTGTTTCTCCTTAGCTCTATTGGTGGAGATGTGTATCCTTGCCAAGCATATGATATGAAGCTAATCACGACCGAGCAAATGAGCGTACCAAATGTTACACTTTAGATTAGTTGGGTGATCTGAGTGTTTTTCATTTTCATATTTCGTGAGGTGCTTGGTCCTTTACATGTGATTAAAACGAAAGAAGTGCTTAAACAAAAAAAATCCTTGACTTCGGTTGGGATACATTTTCAATATAATCTAGAGTCTACTTGAGGACAAGTAGGATTCAAGTGAGGGGATATTTAATTACATCAAATAACGTCACATTTATACTATCATTTATCCCGAATAAGTTACCCACTTTTATATAATTATTGCAAGAATTTATACTTAATTGCTTAAAAGTGTTATTTGCAGTAATTAAGGAGTGATTTGTGTAGACATGCTAAAAGACGCATATTTTGGAGCTAAAACGATGATATTTGAAGATTGCATATTTCTGACCAATACGTCGTATCCACAAAAAGAGATACGGCGTATCAGCGCCAACTCTTCACAAGAAAACGAGCAAAAGTAATTCCCAATACAGTGTATCACTCTTCTACCATACGCCATATCCAACTGGATAGACATGCAAAGATACGAAGATAATTATATCTTGGGAATGAATATTTGATTAATTATAAACTTTGTGCGCACTCCAAGGAAAATATCCCAATACGCCGTATTGGCCTAGCTCAATACAACATATCCAGTCTTTTTCATACACTATAAATAGATGACTCAAAAATGAGTTTTCGGTGTGCAAAATCATATTCTTCATACCATACACATAAAAGATGATTTTCTGAAGAAAAGATGAGCAACCAAAGGTTAAGCATCGATCACGATTCCATAGAAGACACCGTGTAATTCCTATACTCTTGTAATCATTTAATTATTGGTATTGTTCGGTAAATCATTTAGTTTACCTTGGTTATTTGATCGCGCTTGTATAATTACAATGGTTATGGGCTAATACCCTAGGGTATTAGCCATCTTAATGAAGATTTAATGTTTGGTTTGTTTTAAAATCGATTTTTTAATTTATTGTTGAAAGTTTAATTATGTTTATCACATGATACTTGTCTACGTGTTTGAATATGCAACCTATTATTCAACTGGGTCTAGTTACGCCTAACAAGTGAGCTGGATACTGGGATAGCTCTCCATATCGTGTTTTATATTACTGGACCAATAGGATCACAAATAATGTTCTGTCTTTGTCTTTAAATTATGAGCTTAGTTGGACCGGCAGGTGACCCGTAATGTTTCAACAAGTATGTTCTTAATTAATTGATAAAGATTTGAACAGTGAAAATACCGTCAAACAGTAAGTGGGTAAAGTCTCGATGGGCTAGAGTTTATCAAGATCACAATTGCTTAAATCCCTAGATAGATTATAATTAAACTAAAAGGATGTTTTATGCGGATACGTTAATTGTGACAGGATTCAACGTGTCACTTCGAGATAAGAAATGATATGCCACTTCGAATGATGTCCCGCCTAAGTCTTAAGAATGATATGCCACTTCGAGATAAGAAATCATTGCACTAAATAAACAAACCATCGTTTAATCGGATTTAATATGGCTAATATGGTTTTCTATCATTTGGCTTGTATCGCTCTTTTATTTTCTGATTGTTTTCTTGCATGTGTATTGTGTTTAGAATTTATTATTGTCACCATAAAACATGTGCCAGTCTCTCAGGCTGAAAACCCCCCATTACTATTAGAAACGTATATAGCATAGGTTTAACACGTAATTAGAATTAACTTAATTAGAGTAATTAAAATATTGATAGAATATAAGGTTAACGACCTCGCTCTTAGTATTCGACACTCTACTTACCGCGAAACTTCATCCGATCAGGTACACTGCCCGTTAAAATGTTGTTTTAGGATAAGTCGGCTAAATATAAATTTAAAACTTGGTAATCAATAAATTAACCCTACACGACAGCACATCAAGAGCCATATGTGTCGATCAGTTTATATTTTGATATAGAACTTACCATTGTATCTGATGTAATTTTCCAATGAGAATCACATACCATTAACATCCTTAAGCATGAAAGTTCCAACACATAAATAAACTTGAAGATGAGATCAACAAAAAAAATATGAGTTTGACAAAAAAATTGACACATATTTTTTTTTTACTAAAACAACCAAAATTTTGTCATCATATCTTAAATCATTTTCTGCTACCACATGTGAAAGATCATGTCCTGCAAACAATAACTAAAATATATTAGTATTAGAAAAAGGAAAATGCATGACAAATTGTAAAACTGAATCTGTTATAACATGGATCAATCTGTAAAATTATTTCTATTGAGTCATTTCGATGCACACCTTTCTTTCTATCTTTAAATTACTTGGTTTACTATATATCCTTATATTAGAATTCAAATCATCCAAATAATAACAAATTTAATTCAATCAAAGTTATTAATCTAGACCCTTAAAAATAAAGAAATTGTTTATTAAAAATATAATTAAGCAACAAAAGATATGGATGTCACTTGAATGAACCAACCCAAACCTGAGTTAGAATAAAAGATACATGTTGAAATTCATTCTTCAGTTGGGTTTATCTTGACACCTTCAAATCAATCTGTCAAAATTGAAAGGTATTAATAAAAAAGAAGATTGAAACATTAGTTGCTAATTTAAACATAGAAAAGGAAGATAATGGCCATAGCAATGAAGATATACTCTTGATGAGTAATCGTTTTGAATTTTGACGCCATTAATACAATTTTTGAGAATGAAATTGCTCGATTTACGAAAGAATTAAAGCACAAAGAGGCTTTTTGGTTTTTTTTATAACTGAAAGCAAGCAACACTTCACATTCATATGAATGAAGTCCAAAAAGGTTCAAAGAGGGTTTATGAACTTTAATACATGGAATCCCTAGGGTTTAGGAACTTTAATACCTGGAATCCCTTCACTTTCATATTAAATACGTGGACGTTGCATTGAGGGTTAAATCACTTGTATACTTCCGTATTCAATTAAGCGACTGTATCTTTTAATATAATAGATAGATAATTACACGATGCACAACTTGGTTTACAATGATGGTAAACCATTTTTTCTTTTTAATATTTTTCCAAAACACCAATCTATATTGTTAAGAGAGAGATTTCGATATGATGAACGTATGCAACAATCTTTATATTCGTTTCCTGTCTACGTGATAACAATCGACTAGCCATGGACATGCAACGTAAAGCGGAGGTATGTAGTTCAAACCTTTTCCTCCATGTTTTTTAATTAAGGTATTGGTGTATTACACGATATACCTTTCTCATGTTGCTTGTGAAATTAGGGCGTCAAATGTGATATATAATTGTATATATCTACTTCCCATCTCATTTCACATAATATCTTTTATCCATTTATTTTTTACTAGTGTCGACTAGCAAGGTTGGATCAGGTGGCTATCATCCTTGCCTCTGAAGACAGAGGTCAAGGGTTCGATCCTCACTCATTGCAAGGTCGGATGTCCTTTTCTATCTTTAGTAGAACCGGAAGCAGCCTCTCTACCTTAGGTAGGGGTATGATTGTCTACGTCTCAACCTCCCTCATATACCGTGAGAGACGATATTAGAACCCATAACTCGTGGAAGACGGTATTGGGTGTTACCTTACCTGTTTTCGACTAGTGTCACATCCGCCACAATGAACATGAATTTCACATATAAACTTTGAAATATGATATATGCATGTCCAAGTCAAACATAAAAAACTTTCGTGTCACATAACAATTTAGTAGGATCAAAAGTTTTTTTGCAAAAGACCATTTTTCTTATTTTGTTCTTTTAAACGATTTATAGAAGATTTGGTGTTGATTTCAACAATAAAGAATATCAATTCTTAAATGTTATTGTAAAATCTGACTCTCAAACGGCGATCTCTTTATCACCTTTACAACCACCACCATTGTGGAGTTTAGCTACTCTAATTGACGAATTCACTCATTGGCAAAAATAATATGCAAATATCGTTTTTAAGTTAATCGAGAAAGAAATCAGGTTGCTCGTCATGCGTTTTCAGACACTTTATAGTTTAGATATTCTTAGTAACTTACCTCGTTTTCGATGAGCGAGATTGTTAGGTTTTTTTGAATGTATATTCAAAGCTAAAAATACAAAATGTTTTTACTTTTATTGATGAACAAAAATAAAAGAGGTGCCTTAAGTAGAAAAAAGAGAAAAATACAGGGATGAAACAATAAAAGAATTTATGTAACAATTAAATTTTTTCCAAGATCCATTTTCTGATTTTGACCTGTGCAACCCTCATCAGCAGCAGAAATGGCTTCCTTGCTAAAAAGTAGTAACACACTTTCCATCCTCCGTCATCATCATCAGGTATTAATCAATCAATCTATTCGATTTGTTTATCTCTATGAATTTTAATTCATTTTGATATAATTTAGACGGCTGAGGGTTTACAGTTTCAATCTAGACGTCAAATTCATGTCGAACCTGGTGCTCGTGAAAAAGCTGTAAGTTATTACTATTATCATTTTAATTTACTTCTATTTGCATGTGATTTATTGATTGATTAGGAGCCCTAATTTATATTTATTAAAAGGTATCGGAGTTAATTTTATGTGTTTGTTTGACGTTTTCTCGAATTTTCGAAAGATGTTAACAGTCATTTTTTTCTTTCTGAAATGGTTAAATTCATTTCGGCTAAAATTATGATCGATAACCTCTTCCCAAAATTTACCCATGTGAGCTCTTTCTATGGTTCTATTTATGCCTCAAATTGTTATGCTATATATCATTAACGTTTTCAAGTCGATGAGATGAGCGACTTGATGAATCAACCCGTGTTTTGAAAGTTCATCGAGCATATTTGGAAGCTGATGTACTTGTTCCGTTATTTTAATTAGGCAATTGACAACATGTTCAACAAGCTGGAAAAAACAAAAATATGTCATAAAAACATCAAAAAAAAAAAAAACGCTCAAACACAATAATATATTGGATTCCATACTTTTAGCTAGTGCTTTTGCTTTCTAAGGATTTTGAATAAGCAGTTGTGCGTGTGCTGATTTGGAATTTTCATATAAATATGAGCAAGTAAGCACCTAACAGTCCAAACAGTTCAAATTGTTTTTTTAATTTCAAAATACGCATTAAGCCAGTTAACACTTAATATATAAGATCCCAAACACCCCTAGACATATATACCTGATTATCTTCGTATTGAAGCAGTTTGTACAACGTTGGAACCGCATCCATATAAGACGAAGAACCTTCAGATGGAAGCTTCTGACATATGTTCATCACCGTCGATAGTGCAACCCTCTTTTTTTCATTTCAAGAAAAAATAATGGATGAATCTCAAATAGTTAACTATATGAATATGATCACAAACAAAAAAGTTATATAATCCTAGTCTCACCAGAATACTAGTCGAAAAGAAATCTATATAAGTAAGAACCGCCGTAATCGCACTCGATATTTTCTCTAATGCTAGTGGTTGTTCACGCGATATTTTCTCTAATGCTAGCAAACACTATATATCAAAAAACAAAAACCAGTGTATTAAAACCAATAGAATAATGTGGCATTTGGTTTGCACTAAAATAGGATTTCGCTTTTTGATACATACTTGTTCAGCGACATCCTCGTACTCGATAGCCAACAACCTCTGACAAAGCACCAGAACACCATCATGTCTAACGATAAAATCCGATGAACGAGGATAAATATCACATAAATAAGTTAACGCTCTGATGGACAACAACATTATCTCAGGGTTACTTTGATGTCCAGCCAATTTAATAAGAATCGGAAATAATGTATCATCTATTAAACTTGATAAAGTACTATCCGAAGAAAATGACAAGATTTCACAAAGTTCACGAAGAGCTGCCTGTTGCATAGATTCGTCACTTTTTTTCATTCATTTTTTAAAATAGATTTTTGAACTTTGATGCATCACCGGATAACCTTTGTCTTTGGATCTCACGTAATGCTTCCCTTTGTCGTCTATTCTCTCTATCACCCATTTCATCAGAGTCACACGACCCGTATGCAATACCATTCAAAGCCACTCCTAATATTGTCCTCACTAATATTGGTCATTTTTTAGCTGAAATGGTTAAATTCATTTCGGCTAAAATTATGACCGATAACCTCTTCCAAGTGTGTGAAAATGTATTTTACTTTGTCACATTTTTATTTCAGAACAAAAAAAGTCCAGTAAATAGAATATAAATTGGCCTAAAGTATGGTACGTTTTTGTGTGATTTGCCCTTATTCTAATTGCTGTTGTTAGTATATAATTGTAAATAGTAATTGAAATTACTAGCAGTTAAGGCACTTGGTGTTGTTACAGTGGTCACATGCTTTTGGGGAAAACAATATAAACATCGAACTACGGTAGCTATGTAGTTAGAAATATTGAGGATACAACTATATAATTGTGATTGCGTAGATGGCGTAGGTTTGATGAGTAGAACTTGCGTCGGCTACGTTATGTGTAAAAAGTTGTTGGTTGTGCAATACTTGTACTTGAGTAAATAGAAGGTTTGAGGGTATGGTTAGTCCTTAATGATTGCTATGCGCCTAATGTTGTGACCAGCAGCTTATCATTATTTGATAATTCAACATGTCTCGCAGCACCCCTGTACAGACTTATATATTGCGTGTAGACCCATTTAGCTTTATATGAGTTATTGTCTGTAGAATTTCATGCTTTTACGGCTTATGTACGTTTGTATAGCTTTATTTCGTAAATGTTTGAATGACTTTATCCCGTATATGGCTGTATGCTTCTATGCTTGTATTGTTTTTACACTTGTATGCTCTTGTGCTTTTAATGTCTATATTTGCTTGTATTGCTTTATTTTCTTATATGTTTCCTTCTTTGTAATTTGAACTGTATATGCCCATAGAGCCATGTTTTCCTATATATATATATATATGCTTGCATGCTCTTATGTGTTTGTTCTATATGATTACTTTTATTTCAGTGTCTATACCATCCACGGCCACACATAAAGTCTATATATATGCGCACACACTTGCCAAAGGTCTTTGTGGAAGTCGTTCCTCTACCCTTGGGTAGGGGTGTGAATCTACATCTCAGCTCCCCCATACCTAAATCCGGCAGGATTGGGTATTGTTGTTGTTATTGTTTTTGTTAGTTACGAAGTATATATTTCAGCATCTGTAGTAGGTTAGCAATGAGCAACTACTTTCATGGCTGATTAATGTTTGTATATTCGACATTGGCAATCAAAATTGTTTGTTTAGTAAATGATGTTTTGTTTAGCTTTTATAGCCTCTGCTTTTAACTTTTTTGGAGTTAAGCCTTATTCTTTTTTTGTTTCCTACTATATACTTCTAGGGGATTTAGCAAGAGTAGATGTGTGGTCTATATGATTTGGTTAACGATCTTTATGATTATAACACATGTTTAACACCAATTTAATGGAAACTCACATGTGGTTCGTCTCTAAAACTTGCGCAAACATGTGTTACAATTTACAATTGCTTATTGGTTTAGATCCTAAATGTTTTAAGACGTTTACTGAAGCTTTTACAGAAAGATTCATCAACTTTCCTGAGGTTATATTAACTTCTATTATCCTCTCAAATTTGTTTGACACGAATGGAAGCATGGCTCCGGTTTATCACTTTACTAAGGAATACCTTGCAGCCATACATCATCTAACATTTCACTGCTCTAGGGATATTAAATCTGATAATTCTTGTTAATATACATGCTTCCTAGACCAGTTAGCTTAGGAACTATTCAAATCTGCACTTGGTTTTGCTTCCATAACGATACTGATACTCAAGTTCTATATGGTAGTCGGTTTCTATAACTAATACGGTATACATTTTCTAAAATCTACGACTGAAATAATTCTTGTCAGATCATTAAGTTAAAACAACATCCAGTTGACGTGCAATAGTCAAATTTCTTTTTGGATAGAGTGCCACCCAACATGAGGTTATCTTCACTTTCTACTGCAACGCGTTCTCATAAAATACCTCTTTTCTTTACAGCTTTTGGCTTCGGACCCAGCACTAGCGCGCTTCAAGTCATATAGGAAAGGTGCAGCAAGCATCAGAAGAATTGGAGATTACCTCACTATTGCCGTTGTAGCTGGTATGTCAATGCTAAATTAAAGAATGTGATTCATCATGTGCTGCTATATTCTTATTTGTGAAGCTTATCATACAGTGTTAAATATTGCCTTATGCATAGTTTGAATTTTGAACTAGAGTTTATTACACCAAAATGTGATTAATTTACCTTCTGCTCCATTCATTTTTTTACCATTAGATATAAGTAACATGCTATATCAGGTGAAAATGGTAACGTGGTACACCACAGCTATTAGAAACCTGGTGACACGTCACCATTTTCTTGCTGTAAATGGCTATTTGAATACCATTGTAATAATCAAATGTATGCTGCATACAATGTGCAAAAAAAGTTCATTTGCATAAAATGATTAAATATGTTAATTTGAGTGGCCATTATATATCTTTTTATAAATGAGACTTTTGCCTCAGTTTCTAAAAAACGAAATACTCTTGCGTTTAAAATAGTAGTTTACTTATCTTCGTGCAACATAGTAAATAAAAAAGGCTCTTAAACTTTTTTTTAGCTTCACATGGTATTGTTTTGGTAAGTTCCACATGATATGAAGTTCTTGTAAAGAAAATCAAGTTTGATACTGACCTGCATGAGGTACTCAAACGGTACCTAAAAGATGGTTTGTCTGTGGACATCTGGCTAATTTTTTTCGTATTATTTTAGCATATACGTAGTAAGATTTTGTCTTGAGTTTATTGTACCAAAATGAATTTCTGCTCAAAGAGATTGTTTTTAGACGCGGTAAAAAGTAAATTATAGATGCCCCACTGGGATGTTTTTCTACACTGGCCGTTGAAATATTAGCTGGTCTGAGCGAAATAGTCCTTTACAGTTTCAATCCGTAAAAACTGTTCTTTGGGCGACTTTTGACCCGTGTGACTAGCTATATTTTTGACCCATTTGACCTGTTTGAGATAGAATACAACCCAAATCTATCAATTTGTTGAGCGGTTGAGCCTGTTTCTAAGATCACATATATCTTGTTCTAATTTTGTTCCAGGATGTTGCTATGAGATCTATGTCAGAGCTGTCACTCGAAAGAAGTCGTTAAAGTCAATTCAAATCAGAGTAGGAAGCTCAAAAAATTGTTTGTGTGTGTGTGTATTGTGTTCACCCCTTTAGAATGTAAAAGATTGTCAAATAATTTATGGTTAGGCAGCGTTGTGATCTTTCAAGAATAATCTTTCTTTTACTCATAAAATGAGTGGTTTGAGATGGTGCCATGAATTTGGAAACTCAACCATCGAACAAGTTAATGAAGCCTGTGCTTGTTGCTTTTTTTTTTCCTACTTGTTTGCATAGTGCATCTGTTTGCTAACATAGATTGTGAGAGTGAATGCAAACCAAGTAACTAACAATACCTTACAAAATTTTATTCCAAAATCTGTTCTTTGCATGAACAAATGATTTTTAACAAGTTATGGAATTGTACAGCAACGAAACTACTGTGTGTAAATTAAGAATTTTCATTAGAGTGAAATTTAGGTCCTTGTCTGCACTTTAGCTATTATGGTTGTTTGCAGCGTTAAATGAAGGACAATGGTTGAAAATATAAAGTCAATAAAGATAAAGTATTAAAGGGGATTTCTTCTTCGGAAATTTACATTTAGAAATGGATGGTAGAAGGTTTGGTCTGTTTCTGCGAATTAAATGATTATTGAACGAGCCTTGAGGTTGCAAAGCTCTCAAACGAATCACTCGCGTTAAAATGGACTAAAATCAGTTTTCTCAAGAAAAACCGCAATTTCTCAAAGGTTTATGATTTCAATCTTCATCTTTTAAGGTTAGCAATGGGTGGTGTGTTGTCTGTTCTTTTCGGAAAGCTGAATAAATGATTATTACGTAGTATGTATTTTTCCAGTATCTTCAATGTCATGGGGTTTGTTATATTTTGAAGAACTGTGAACACTTCTCATGCATTTCATCAAACACCTCCCCGCCAGCCTCCGCGACCAAACCCTGAACCGGCCAACAATGTCCCATCTGTATCAACTGCTGAATCGCTTTCTATAGTTTAAGTTGAACAAAGAACTATCACACCGACATTGCAGTGCCATATGCAACCATAGTAGGGTACTGTTATTATTGAAGAAATAGTTCATGCTCCGAAGGTGTTTGATGAAATGTCTTAATGAAACACAGTTACCTGGACTAATAGAGTGAACAAGAATCTTAGCTCGTAAGAACTATTGCTTCTGCCGAACTCTCTCCTAATACGAGCAGAAGATGCATGCAGTTTTGAGGTTCAAAGTTGCAACATATAAACAAGTTTTAAAGCTTACAGCTTCTCGTAGCTTTTGTTCATCGCGCACCAATATAACCATAAACCCATGTCCTAAAACACTCAACCAGCTGCTAAATGAACGACCAACGTTGTCGCAACTCAAGCAAATACATGCTCAAGTCATCAAACAATCACTCTCATCATATTCCGTTCTCATCGACTCTTTAATTCACTGCTATATATCGATTAATAGCCTGACCTATGCAAGAACACTATTTGATGAATACCCAGATTATCCCCCTCCCATTTTGCTATGGAATCTAGTGATGAGATCATATTCCAAACATCAAAATTCTTTAGAACCCATAAATCTTTTTCGCCAAATGAGTGCGTTAGGCGACATTGTCACGGATAAGTTTACGCTCACTTTCTTGATCACGTCGTGCACACACCAAAATTCAGACATACGTGGCAAGATTGTGCATGGGATGGTCATTAAAAATGGGTACATAAGTAATTTATACGTTGGTAATTCCGTGATTAATTTTTATGCTGTGTTTTGTAAACTAGACGATGCTTGCAAGGTATTCGATGAAATGCCTGAAAAAGACGTGTTTTCATGGACTAGTCTGCTAGGTGGGCATGTCAGGCAGGGGGAGATGGTAACAGCGTCTGAAATTTTTGATGTGATGCCAGTACGTAACATGGTATCTTGGACGGTTATGATTTCGGGGTTTCTTAATAGTTGTATGTACATGGATGCCCTTGTTTACTTCCACAATATGCTAAGGGAATCGCATGATTCTTTGAAGCCTAATGAAGCCGTTTTAGTTTGTTGTTTATCTGCTTGTGCTAACCTCGGGGGTTTAGATCAAGGAAAGTCGATCCATGCGTATGTAAACAAGAACGGTCTCACCAAAAGGTCTAACATTTCGACCGCTCTTATTGACATGTATGCAAAATGTGGGGTGATAAACTATGCATACCGAGTTTTTCACAAGATTTTTAAACCTGATGTTTGCAACTACACAAGCATGATTTCAGCATTCTCGGCTCATGGATTTGGTAATGACTCTCTTCGAGTTTTCCATCAAATGGTAGCTGAAAACGTCAGTCCCAATGAGGTAACACTTATTGGTGTCTTGAAAGGATGTAGCCATTCAGGTCTGGTACAAGAGGGTTCTTCAATTTTCTACAAAATGGGTAGTTTGTGGAACATTGCACCCACAGTCGAACATTATGGATGCTTTGTCGATTTACTAGGTCGTGCTGGCTACTTAAAAACAGCCTTAGTTCTTGCAATAAAAATGCCTTTAGACCCCGATATAGTTATATGGAGGACATTGCTAAGTGCTTGCACCATTCACATGGATGCGAGTCTTGCTGATAAGATTATTGATTACGTCAGGCAAGGGTATTTTAGTCATTTTATCGGAAGTGAAGTGCTTATTTCAAACTTATATGCTTCTTTAAGCAAATGGGAAAGAGTTGACGAAGTACGCGATCAAATGAGCCAAAATAAGAACAAACCAGCATCAAACATCGGATGTAGTTGGATTGAGGTTAATGGCATTGTCCATGAGTTTCGCGTCGATGATAAGTTGTACCCACAAGTCGATAAACTAAACGAGGTCTTACAAAGACTAACCTTAGAGGGGAGAGTCTCGAGCGATTTATAAAGTAAAATTACTTATTTACCCCTCATTACGGTTATCAACTAGGTCCATAAGATATTTTTGTTGTTGTTGTTGTTGTGGGTCTTTAAACGTGCTTAGAGGCATGCTATAGGTGTAGCACATTTTTCATCATTATCTTCTTCCTTAAAGAAAACAATACATGATTACTTTCTTCCCCAAAGCCCCTGTCACTATGTTGCTTTGCATCTTACACAAAAAATGTTTATTTTCTCAATGCCATTGTTTTTTATTTTATTTTTTAATAACATATTTGTTAAAAATCTATTCCACATTGACTATTTTTGAAGTGCTATAGACCAAGCAATGATATCATGAATAAGCCCTTTACAACACAACTGGGTTGAAAAAATACCAGTATTTGATGAACATGGTCAAAAAGTACTTATTATGTAAAGTTTTCTATTTATCTTTAAGCATGTTTTTATCTTTAACAAAAAGTAGTTATAATCAACTAGCCTAACATGCATTCTCGCTATACAACGGATAATTTTCTCATCTCTAACATGTGTAATTATACTCGGCTTCAATTAACAAGCACCCGAGTACGAGCTCTGGATGTTTGAGTTTGAGCATCAACTATTTTGCAATTTATGATACAGTCAAAATTCGTAATCACCGAAAATCTCATGCTATTAACTTGAAAGATATACGTTACACTAAAATTTATTTCAACGTACCTACGAATAAATTTTGGAAAATAACATTAAACTTGAACGCATAGGATATGATATTTTGTATTTAAAAAATTGTAACGAAATCTAACATTGTCAAAAAGGGATGAGTATTTGTGGGGGCATGGATGATTATATGATACTATGAAAGAAAGAATATTTATGATTACAACGTTTGAGAGTGATAATTACCTCGACTTCATAAACAAATATTCTTTGAACCCACCATACTCATGCGCTTCATCCTTATTTAACTCTATATCGTAATCTCTGTTACCTTTTTTTTATTATTCATGCGAGAATTATGTATAAATATAACACATAAATAAATGAGATAAGACATAAAAGAAATGTATTTAACTTGTTATATTTTTATTTCTTAATTGTTATGTGCGAGTTTTTCATTTTTGCATTACGTACAACCCCAAAAAAATTCTAAATTTTAGACATTCGTTTGTATTCTTATACATATACATAAATTATTAACTTTTTGATGTAAACAGATGGTTACAAAACATAAGTATAAATGGTTTACATAAAATAAGACAAAAATTAAAATTTAAAAAGAATGTGTGTTTTACATATCGGAAAATGTAAACACAAGGAAAAATAACAAAAGAATGTAATAAGTTAAACTACAATTTATTACTCTAAATTAACATCTAACAATGTATATGAATCCTCCCCCCAATGTGTCATACAAAACCGCTACAAACACATAAACATGTGATTCATCTATCTAATTTCCATTTCTTGTCGCGAGAGCTGTCCAACAATAAAAAGTTGATTTTTTTTAACATAACATTATTCACAACATATTTTTAATTACAACCATTAAGCAAACGTAACATGGAAATACAAAAAAAATTAAAAGAAGAAGAGGAGCCCCCCCCCCTCCACCGGAAAATTACTAAGTACTGCACCTCATACCATCAAGATTTAAATATCTCTAATAATAATAAACCCAACTTATTTTTGTTAATATGTTAGGTCCCTAATAGAAAGTACAAAATATCTAATCCAACTTGGAGTAAAATTTAAGAAAAAGTTTACCTTAAAATTGTCTCAGACAATCAACTTTTGTGATGGCTTTAAAATGAAAGGCATATACATTTTAGTTGATTGCACTTAACCTTGTTGCCATATTTTCTAGTAGGACTAGTGTGTAACAATAAAAAATGACTTCAAACATTGAAGCGAATTTGAAAGATATAATTTGACTTCCTTAGCATTTTTATATTCTGGACATTAACATATGAATCTTATTCTTGCAACTCCCCCCCCCCTTACATATGATCTTTGCCGATCACAAATTTACATAGATCTCTAGTCACTCCCTTTTAATATAAACTAATTCAGTTTCTTACATACTCTTTTTAAATATTTGCAAACCAATTTATAATTCTAGATTTCAGTTACATTTTTTCATTGCATAAAGCAATTGCATAATATAGAAACAAATATTACCATAAGTTTATTGATAAAAAACATGTAATAATTACAAAGATGTGAAGATTGCATGTAGTCAACCTATTCAACGGAAAAAAAGCATTTCTTGAAACACAACAAAATCATTATAATACTAAAAGGCTCATGTTATTTGTACCCCCTCTGAAAAGCCGTTTGTACCCCCTCTGGTTTTTTCGGTTTTTTTTATTGTTTTATTTTATTTTTTTATTTTTATAATTTTGTTTACATTATAAAACAGTGAAACGCAGAATGTGGAACGAACATTATAAAGTTTAACATGTCAAAAGTATGAAACTGTGAAAAATTACAGAACATAAACTGATAAAAAACTGCGCTGCACTGTAAACTGGGAGACAAAAAGTACAAAAAGTACGAAACATGTGTACTTTATGATGGGTCAGGGGTACCAATAGTAGCACCCTACTAAAAAGCAAAATCTCATATTTCAAGATATTGCATCATTCATCATGTCCTCAAATTGCAATTTCTATCTTCCACAAAAATTCTAAAATTAAAAAAATATGTACAAAACTAAGCTAGCTTGTTGCCTCTGAGATACTGTTTAACGATGGATGCCATCCTCTTGGTTTGCTTCCGCTTGATGAAGTCCTAGGCCGATTCTTATCGGCTTTTTTCATCTGCATATAAATAAATACACGAGACTGTTAGATATTTTCTCATCTGTATATAAATAAATATACGAGACTGAGACTGTTAGATATTTTTTCATCTGTATATAAATAAATACACGAGACTGTTAGATATTTATACCTGGTGGTAGGTTTTCCCCATGTGATTAGTTATCTTAGACGTAGTTTCACAGTCTGAATTTGTTCCGTTGTTAAAAGGAGACTCCTTCGGCTGTAAATCCTTATTGTTATTCAATTTTCCATTTTTCTTCGCCTTTAATCCTTTCATTACCTCTGCAAGACCAA
>BQNB010119531.1:0-20797 GCA_026074375.1 Tanacetum coccineum
CATTAAGGCTTGGTGAATATTCATTCGGGGGTGCATGCGAGAAATCAGCAACAATTCTTCTTACTTATGCAGAATACTTCATAAACTATACTAAGTAAAGTAGTATACACTACTTCCCCATAGAAGTTAGCATGGTAACATCAAAGTCAACTAAGTCCCGGATGTACACATTTCCCCCCATGATAGTTGTGAACTCTCGGAAGCATCATTGTTGTGTACGCACATATACTCGAGAAGTTCTTGTATTTAGCACAAATCTTAAAATCCAAACAAAGCATTGCCTTCTTGTCTTCAGAAATTGTAGAGGAGGTGAAGCAGGAATCAAGAAAACTTGGTATAATCAAAGTCTTGTATATGAATGTCGTTGAAGAATTTTGAGAACTTTGCTTAGACAGTGAAGTATCTTTGTCTTGGAATGACACAATAATATCCCGTGAGAATTGCCGATTAAATCTCAACCTTTAAACTTACTGGCTAACTTACCAACCTCATATTCTGTCGGCTATTGTTGTGATCACTTGGTAAAGTAAACCCGATATACCAAACTTGAAAATGAAGTGAAATCCCCCGAATTTGTTACTTAAGCTTGCACTGTTGTTATTGAAGAACGGTGCAAGATTAAATCTATAAGTACTCTATACCCAACATCAAAAGTATAAGAAGTACACCACCTCTTGAAATTATCCACATCGACATCTGCGTGTGACACTGAGTACTACAACGTAACTCCTTTAAGTGATAGCTATAACCCGTGAGCACTACAATGTAACTCCTTACATCAGGAAATAACTAGATAATCCAAGTCTTAATCATAAACTGTATACGTTCAAGCAAGTCATCAATCGATAGATTGGGTTTAAAGAAAAAAGGTAGAAAATAGAAGGAAGTCTCGATGATGAAATAAGTAGACGCCTTCGTGAAACCCACTTCAATCTTAAATAACGGATACCAAATTAACTCCGTGATCACTTGTCATCGTAATCCGAATCTTTAGCCGTTTGTCATTTTAGTAAATCTTATTCGGATCGTTTTTAGTGTTATGTATTGTGTTTGTTGTGTTGTTGTTCTAGAATGTCGTTAAACTAGGACACATGTTATTTTGAATGTCGTTAACGAATAAACATCGTCTAGTTCAGCTTGTCATGATAGTGTCTTATTCTCGGCTTAATCCGATAAATTTACATCAATCCATAATCTAAAGTATTAACCAAAAGTCACTCACTGTACCAAAATTATGCACATTTTTGTTTAAGTAATTCAACAGCCCAATAAATCAAGGATCAGTCCAATAATTAATCAACATTCAACCCATTGTCAATCCATATGACCAGCCGATCCATACTCAAAATACTAGGCCTAAATGTTTGAGTAATGATCCGGTCCACAAAAAAATGGCATCACCAGACCCAATTTGCAAAACATATACCCGTATATTATAACTCTTCACAATCCCTAATTTTCTAACATTTAACCTAATCACATAAACAATACGCCTCCATCCGTTTATTCTCTAAAAAAATAGTGTCTCATCATCTCATCACCTCATCACTTTCTTTCGAGTCATCATGATAATCAATCATCATGATTCATTCCTACCATCCCACGAATCAAGGCAATACTACCCTTAACCCTTGTTGGTAATCGAACACACCACCAACGCCTCTTTTCACAAATTCATGAAGAAAATCAAGAAATTTGGCTACAAGATCTTTCAATCAAAGGTCTCTGATAGGGTTTTTTGTTTTAGTGAGTCAATCGAAGCAAAGAATGAATAAGACAATCTTGTCTATGTTCTTTCTTTTAATTCGAATATAGAAGAGGGTTTTACCTAACATAGATCGATGATGAGGTTGTTATTTCGTGTGATTGGTCTTGTATAAGTTCGTGAATATTAATTAATAAACACGAATAACATTACTTGAGATCTTGTTAATTATTTTGATTCGAGTTTTATGAATGAATGGAAATGGAGTTGGGATTGTGATAATGTGATGAAGGGTTTAGGTTTAGTTTGAGGATTTGTTGGTTGTTGGCTGATTGTTGTTGATGATAGATATGGATTTGTGACGAAGGGTTTGTATTGTTGGATTTGTGATTATTTGTTGTAATAGTGGTTTGTGAGTTTAGTTTTCGAGTCTGTCACTTCAACATCTGTTCTTTTCATTAGTCTTGACTCGATAATGACCCGGTTTACTTTGACTCGGTCAACTCAGTAACTACCGAGTTGACTTAGTCAACCTTGTCTCTAACCCTCAACTCGCTACTGAGACAAAATTTGGGCAGAGGTTTGTTTGTATTTGGCTTAGAGATTTGTCTTCATTGTACCTGTACACCAACTCGCTAAACCAAATCTGCCAACTCGCTACTCTTCAACTCGCTAAGCCAACTCGCTACTCCAACTCGCTATATCATCTTCTTAACTCGCTACCTGTCCTTTTCATACTTTTGTCATTTTGGAACAAACTTCAGATCTGATTTTTTTCCTGCCAATCGCTATGAAGAACCCCATAACCATATCTGCTTATCTTCAAAAAATGTCGTTTAAGCACAAAAAAATATGGAACCAGCAGTTCAGTAACATAAACAACAAAATATATCAAATTTGTAGTTGATTCTTAGGAGAAGAAGAACACATAAACCACAAAAAAGAAATTGTTAAAAAACAATAAATGAACAGTAACCGAGTATGAACAGTGATCGATTATGAACATTAATGAATAGTAACCGAGACACTAATGAACAATAATCGGACAACAAAACACATGATACGATACACCCCTGCAGCTCTGATGCCAATTATTAATTTTAAGAAATCACTAATGATAGACATGATCCGGAGGTCGGGGAGGATAAAATAAATGATTAGCCATATTATTGATGAGAGAAAAAAAGGAAAGATGTGTGTTGTTGTCTTGTATAAATCCTTCACAACAATAATAAGCAAACTCGAATAAGCTCAAATAAGCTTTATTGGAGCCGGATATGAAAGAAAGAAAAGAAGAGAGAGAAAGGAACTAGGAAAGTTAGATTAAGAGAGAGAAAGGTGAGCTACAAGTGTGTGAAAATGTAACAAACACCCTCTCCATGTGAGGAGAGGGTTTCTTTTATACCCAAGCCTTCTAGTAGGCGAATGGGCTTTTCAACTTGGGTCGGGCTCGGCTAAACTTGGGCTTTAAGCCCAAAACACGGACAATATTAGATTACAATCCAAGCCCGTTAAACCCGACTAGCCTATTACAATACAAGACCTTGTTTGGCTTTATAAGACCGATAACATTCTTGTTTGACTTAATATAATTAAGGCTAACAAGTGTTTTCTAGAGAGAAAGACACACTCTTAATGAGATAATAATGAATCCTCACCCCTCCATAGAAGTATAAAGGGGGTATTTATAGTCCTAGTGACACATAACTATCGTAACTAGTCATTATTAGTCCCTACGTGTCACGCTATAAATGAACTAATGTAATTCTGAATATGTCACCATATTTTAAGGCTAACAGTTGAGTCTAAAGAAAAAGTAGTAGAATTAAACTCAAGCCCAAGACCAAAATTTATGCTTATAGATAATACTAAAATACCCATTGCAAGCAATGACGAAGTAAAACATTTTTATAAACCTTCTTTAAAACCCGGAGTTGGATTTACTAAGCCTAAAACAAGATCTAAGACTCCTCTAAAAAGAACAAATAACTCTCACCCTTGGTCTAAAACACCACAACCTAGGAGAGATCAAGTTAGACAAAATTACCCTAATAATATTCATTCAATGTGGAATTATTCACAACAATCAAACTTCTCTCCATGGGGAATATGTCCACCCTATGTGTATCCGAATCAAATGCAACATATGCAAAATATGTTCGGGACTAAAAATTTTAGACCCATGAGACATTGGGGACCAAGTGGTTGAGTCGTTACAACATTCAAGTGGAGTTGTTCATTAACATTTCTTGGAATCCGACGAGTGAATACATTTTAAAAATCTTATGACGGGTTTTCCAAAAGATTTCTCCTTCAAAGCTTGCTCACTTAAAGATGTTGAAGAAAACACATTGTAGGCAAAGGTATGTCTTCTTTCCAAACTCCTTAGAATTTAGATTATGTGTTAAATGTTAAATGACTATATATTATTATGCTACATGTAGTATATGCTAAACTAATAAGTTATAGTTAATAGAATATAATTTAAGCTTGTGGAAATAGTGTAGTCACTAGAAATGCCATTTGTTGGTTTTCTAGAATTAAGAGATTTTGTTCATTATGAACTCGTCTCTCACGTAGTTGAAATAGAATTCTCTACGTACCTTTATAAAATGGAAATCTTCTATGTCCACTAGTAGCGAACTAACGTAGATGAAGAAAATGAGTTAGTGGGTAATCATTAACATAGAAGTAGGATTGGTTTTACATCTTACCCCAAAAAGGCATGACATCAAAACACTATGGATGAAACAAACTCCCTTCGACTACAACGTCCGCCTCGTCTACACGTCTACAATCATCTACGACTATCAGAACCGTCTTATCAAGTTTTGACTCTGTTCCATTATTCTATCGTCACGTATTAATCATCTCTCAAACACTCCAAATTGTGACAATTAATTATTTCATTCGAAGTAATTAATTTATTCAATTGACAAGAAGTTGGTTGGAAATGTCACTAAATCCTTGTTAAATCTCCTCTCGGCTTGACAACTTGATTATCTCATCCAAAGTAATCAAAGTACTTTTAATTAACGAAAGGTTAATTAAAATGTCAATTAAATTTCGTCAATCATCTCTAAACCACCTCAAGATCCAAAAATCTTGACAACTTAATTGTTTCATTGGAAATTATTTAAGTTTACTTAACTCAACGAAAAGCAAATTAAAAGTGTCAAGTATTTTTTTTCTCTCATCTTCAACTTCATTATTTCAACAACTATATTATCTAAAATAATATTGCTAGTAGCTCCCGACGTATTTTGATAATTGTACATTCACAAAACTAGTCAAAATCAAAAAACAATTTTTTTTCTCTCAGATAGACGGCCCCCTTATAATTAAAGGGACTGGCCGTGTTAATATGGGCGGCCCCCTTATATTTAAGGGGATCGGCCATCCAATTCGCCAAACAGTCCTTTTTTATGCAAAACCCATTACCACCACACCATTTCCATCATCACCCCTCTCCCTGCTACTATGTGACGAACACACACACTCAAAAACCTCAAAATCCAATTCCCAAACTCAAAATTCATCCAATTTTGCAAGAGGCAAACACCTACAACTTGATTAACAACATCTATTGTAAGATTCATCATACCTTTCTCTTTCAATTTCATTCAATTTTGCTCTTAATCAAAATTGGGTATTTTTCAATTTTTTGTGTCTTTTATATTTTTATGATTTGGTCTAGGAAATTCATAACTACAATGATCCCCGTAGCAATAGGAATTCGAAATTTCCATTAGAACTGAATCATTAATTTTCGGAGTCAAAAATTTCATAAGAACACATATACATTTTCAATTTTCTTAATTCTCAAAACAAAAAGTTATACATTGTTGATTCATGCCAAAAACACGTTAAAATGATTATACATTGACCATCGAAACATACATACCTAAATACTTATTTTTCGAATCAATGGATAAAGTTTTGTAAAAATAAAGGGGTGTTTGGTTCGTTTCTTAGGATCGATTTTTAGAGTCGAAATGACCATCACTATATTTTGTCACTTGTATAAACACATAACTAACTTGTATAAGTCATCAAGATATATAATTCATATATATATATATATATATATATATATATATTGATACATTTTATAAAAAGTATAAAATAAAGGGGCGTTTGGTTTAACGTTTTAAAACATAGTCATGAGTCAAAACAAACACCATTTAATTCTCGTCAAGTCAAAAATAATGAACTTATATTTGTCAACAAAATATACAACTTAACGTATATTTTTTGACAAGTTTAGTCAAGTCTTGTATTGATAATGGAGTGTTTGGGTCATTTTCTAGATGTTGAAATATATAATTAATATATATTCTTCGACACCCTAGATTAAGTCAAAAATAAATTAAGGAACATATGGATTACTTCTTAGGTTTTTATTTTTAGAGTCGAAGTAATCCTTGTCCCACATTTGTCATTTTTCAAAACGTTGTTTTTTTATTTTTTATTTCTTATAGTAATATTTTATTTTGTTGTTGTCTTGTTTAGGTGATAAACATGCCTCGAGCAACAGTTGGTGATACCTCTCTTACCCGTTTTTACTTTCCTAAAGTATCCCAAACACCCGGTATTTCTCCTACTATCGCATACCTCTACAAACCTATCGAAGATTGATGCATTCATGAGGGTAGAGTTGTTGATCAACTCTACTACACATCTGATCACATCGATCGTTGTTTTTCTAACATACGTCTCAATTGTCTCTACGAAATTAATGGGCCAATTTCCCCTTGTTTTATTCTGGACATTTATAGTCAACTCACTCTTCAAAGAGATGACTTTGGCATCATTCTTATCTCCTTCTTGATTCAAAACGAATTCATCACTCTCTCCCTTTAACAATTTGGTCAAATCCTTATAATTCCATTCAATGGCCAAGCCGTATTCACAAACGAATGGGATCTTGGTTCTCTTGCATACTCCCAAGAAACCGAAGGACCATATCATACCGACCTTCCTACTCCTGAAGAAATTAATCAATTTCTTCAATTTCAACATGTTGACCCTAATCGCACCATCAAACACAAAAATGTCATTCTTTCACCAAATCAAGTTCTAACCAAAGAACTTAGACAAGACTTGAAAAGATGGAACGAACTCATTTATGAGAATGTGTTCGGACTAGGAGGACACCTGGACCATCTCCCGGCTTGCCTTGCTCATATATTATATTGTATTCTAGCCGAGCAACAATATAATCTTGCCTATTTCTTTGTCAAAAGAATTGAAAGTGCTCGGGCAACTCCTAAAGCCCATCTTCCTTATGGTATATTCTTGACATGTCTCTTTGACATGTTATGGAACACTACCCTCACCTTGACAATGGCATTTACAATGCCGTTGATCGTGTCATGCGTCCACTCGCTTTAAAACAAACCCGGAAACCCCGAAGTGATCGTGGAATAGCCTGTCACTCCGTTTCATCAACTTCTGCCCATCATAACCTTGGATCTTCATGTCGCCAAAGAGATGATGATGAGGATGATGGTGCTTCTCGTGCTAGTACCCCATCTCCTACAACCTACCTAAACTCTCTTAAACCTCTTGATTACCAAGAATACGACATTTCTACTTCCTTTGAACAAAATGATGATCTTTTCTTCGAGCGACAAACCAAATTGCTCAATCAAACGCAAGAAATCCATAAAGAACTTAGAGGCGGATTCAAATCATTTGGCAAGGCATTACGAGGAGTCTTGGAGAAAAAAAAGAAATGAAGACGTTGAATGATGACTAGCTTGGTAGAATAATTGGTTTAGGATCTTGTGTGAACTTATATTTATGTTTAATTAATTGTGTGATGACAACCTGATTTAGTCAGAAGTATGTGAACTTATTTGGCTTACTTAGAACCTTTAATCATTATGTGCTATTAGTATGTTCTTAATGTTTATTTTTATCTCACATCTTTATTTGTTGCAAACATACATGATATACTTGGTTTCATGCATATATATTTTCACATAGGACTTGCTGCAAATTGACCACCAAAACACAACCCTTCTCACAAAATTTTTACAAAAATCAAATTTTTGGTCGTCTAAAAATCACCAGATGGGCGGCCCCTTAATTCATAAGGGTGGTACCCTTAAAGATAAGGGGGTTGGCACCTTAATTAAGGGGACTGGCCATCTGTTTCACGGATTTTACTGTTTCTTTATGCTTTTTGACTCTCTTTTACCTAGCCTCAGCTATCTTTGCCTAAAAAACTCGAACATATTTTGGAAATTCTTAATCTAATTCAAATCCATTCCATTTCCAAACCTTTATCATCCAATAAATTCCCTCCAAATGTTCACCACCATTTCATCATCTTCTTCATTCTCTATCAACCACCATAAACCACCATGGCATCCACTAGAGCTTCCATTTCCAAAGCTTCCAAAAGACCAAAAATCAACATCATTCCACCAAAACAATTGTTTGTGGATTTAACTCATGATGACACAAAAACCCCATCACCCAAACATCAACTCTCATCCCTTAGTGCTCCTAATGAACCTTCAAAAACACCATAAACCAAAGGTACTTCCTCATCCTCCATTGACTACACACCCAAATCACCAACATCATCCACATCACCATCAACCAATGGTTACTAAAACTCACCAACATCTCCTTCTCCAAGAGTTTTTCCACCACCTCTAACTCAAGAAAATGCATTAATGGACATCACTCTCACCCTTTCACCAATTACCCCACTTGATGTCTAATTTAATACTCCATTACCTTCTCCACCTATCTTTGGTCATCCACCACACACACTCATTTCATTTTTTTACAAAAATTTGTTCTTCCCCTACCTCCTCTCCCACTGTCAGCACCACCCACCTCCCGCCACCACTCGCCGGAAAAATCACCATGCATTACGGTGCCCGCTTATATATTCTAATCCTGTGACAAAAAACTAAACAACCCCTGAAAATCAACATGATCAATAAGTATTTTTAGTTGGAGTTCGGGTTTGATTCAAGTGTTTTCGGTTGATAAGTGGGTTTATCGTGGGTAGATAATCATTATTAGAAGCTTGGTTTTGTTGGAAAAGGTTCGGTTTTGGTTGTTGGGTTTTGCGTCTGAACTCGGTCAAAAAAGGGGAAAGCCGAAAACATTTCGTGATTGGTTGTAAGTATTTTAATTACGTTGTCGTAATGTTATTCTTATTTTTGTACTGCGTTTTGTTTATTGCATGTGATGGAATCCGAGAATCTTGTGTTAGACTAGATTAGAAATGATATTGGATGATAAAAACAGGCTAGTTGATAGCATTTCGAGGTTGTCGGAAGCCAAAAATGTGGTTTTAATGGGTTTCGAAAAGTATAAATCCGAGCAGAAAGTTTGGGTTGGAGTTAGAGGGTCGAGAAATTTTAAAAATTGATTTTTGATTTAGAAATATGATAGAGTTCGTCCTAATGAACGTTTCGATAAGTGGATCGTCCCGTAACTCTTAAAAACGAAGATTTTATGGCCAAAAGAAGTTTAGAAAATGTTGGTCGAAATATTCAGCACTTGTATTTTTATAAAAGCTGTGCAGGAAATTGATTGGTCGTTTTGAGCACTTTTGAGACCGTTTTGGCCTTCCGGCGAAGCACGAAAGTTGTTTGGAATGTCGTTTTACTTTGCCGCGAGGCTTGTTAGTTTTTAAAATGCACTATAACGGGTCAAAACTTGATGATAAAATTCTGCAATATATTAAAAAGGTACTAGTTTTCTGCAGAAATTTTCAGGGGCATTTTGGTCATTTTCTGTTAAGTTTTGGGTCTCGGCTAAAACTAAAAAGTTGTCCGAAACGTCGTTTCGCATCAAATTGTTTTAGAGTCCGAGACGTGAAAATGTGATTTAGGGGGTCGTTTCGGACGGGTCAGATTTAAGAAAAATGTATATATTTATAAAAGTCAAATAAAGTCAAACATTGACTTTATTATGTCAAAAGGGTTAACATGAGACTTGTTGGGTTTTTATAAAGATGGTAATCACTATTATTATTACGATCATGGTATTTTGGGTTTAACGATTTTAACGAATGAGGACGTTTCTAAGAATGGAAACTTTTATAATTAAATGTATATATATACATATAAGTATATAAAGAAAAGTATCGTCGAGGGTGTCATATAAATGGCGAGACGATGATAAATGGTTATAAATGGAAAATAACATATTTTATGGACCGACACGACCGAATGGCCAGACTTTCTAAAAGTAGAAACTTACCGAAAATAGAAAGTATCCAATAAAATGATACAACTTATGTTTGAAAGAAAGATAGTATCTAAAGTATACTAAGTGTTTAAGGATCTAGGACGCGCAAGTGGATTTCTCATCGCATGTGTAATTTATACGATTTTTATCGTTGCGATGTACGCATCGTTCGATCGTACTTTATTATGTAGTAACCGAGCGACATAATTATAGGTCGCGGTCGAGTTCATTGACGAGACGCTTCGTGATTGATATTTTATTGATCGTGGTCTTCGATCAAGGTGAGTTCATAGCCTCGCTTTTGAACTATTTTTGAATGTTTTATAAACCCGCGAGGGGGATACATGCATGTTTTGAAAAGTGAACACAAGTTGTTTTATATGTACTTGTTGTTGCTTGCTTTATAAATTAAACATAAGCAGTTTTATACGTGTTTGATGTTGTTTGTTTGCGAAAATAAAACGCAAGTGTTTTTGATTCAAAACAAACATCACCCTTCCGGTCTTATTAAATAATGCACCATCGGTTGCGAAAAATAGCTCGGAGTACATACGACCCCATCAAACGTATTATAACACCATTGCACATAACCACATAATCATATAAGCACATATTCGCCTATTCGTCATTTTAAAAATTACTTTATATTTCTACCTAGCTTTACTTAGACACTTTATTACCCTTGCTTATTATTACCCTTAGCAACAATCATGCTTGCTTTCTATAAGTCTTAGCAAAATAATCGCGCTTACTTATTAGGAAGCCTCAACAATAATTATGCTCATCACGCAGGTTCATACCTAACCGTTTAGATTGATCATTATACTAAGCTTGCTAGATGGCCAAGATTCTTGGGAATGATCTCGACTAAATCACGACTAGATTTTGGCCAACCATAGTCAAGCTTATAGGTTAACAAATCACAATTGACAATGGACTATCAGGCTTGCGTACCTCTCAAATCAACCTTCCTTTTCATTTGGGTAAGTATACACACCACTCACGTCCTAAGCCACATCGACAACACAAAGCGACCTAAACGCTCACTACCATCTAAAAGCACATAACACATAAGACACATAAAGCACATCTTTCACATAATTCGGCGGCGATAATCCCACTAGAAAACACATATTGTCGAAAGGCAAATCGAAAACAATCAAGAAAATAATTGAGCATCATGGGCTCGTTGCTCGTATGACGAAAAATAAAAATTTCAATGTTTCCGCACCGCGACTAGCATAGTCGACTCGATCCTAACACATTGCATCAAATTCCTAGATGACTACAATTAAATCAAGTCGAGATAATTACGCACATTCCTAATTCAATACCGTTCGGCTTAAGGCGTTAGCTACTTTGATTGTTCCTCCAGGATGGGAACGAATGTCACCATTCGGCTAGAGTCTCCAATATTTTTGCTCCTTTTATACGCACACTAAGTCGTTACGTCAGGAGTCGCTTAGTGCCGTATTCTAATCCTCAATGATTTCAGGTATACTTACAACTATACTATCACTACATTCCATTTCGGGGAAATAAGTCTTCTTTACGGCCATCAGTTGATACATCAAAGGCAACACGCATCTAATGTAGGAGAAGTCTTCTCCATTTCTCACTTTCAACCTCGGGACTAACCATCTTAGCTTCCACCCAACTTAGGAATCTTTAAATCCTCAAGAAGATCCCTTTTTAGTGTCCGTATTAGGTTTACACCCTTGATAGCTCAAATCTACCGTTGCTTACTAGCACACCGACTACACTTGGTCTTGACACGTCTCCATAACAACCGCCGATCTTCATTACCTCGAACTAGACTAAACTCCTTTCTAGACACACTCGTTCTGAACAATACCGTATGTATTTTCCCTTCGGGATGACTCGGTTACAACGACTCGCATAAGACTCTCTCCATGCAGTCAATAGGAGTGGGGTTACTCGCATAAGAATCCGTAGTAGGGGTAAAAATATTTTCTCCTTCAAAAAGCTTGACCCAAGCATTTATCCTAATTATCAAGCATTAAAAGGGTGATGATTTACCTGACATAGCGTGTTTCTTCCTAAATTATGCATAGTTGATCAAGTTATGCATAATTGAGGAATAAATGACATCATGTCCATTGATGACATCAAATAACATCACTTTATTATATCATTTATCCCATCTATTTTCCCCACTTTTATATAATTATTGCATTATTTGGTACTTAATTGCTTTAAAGTTGATAAATGTAGTAATTCAGGAGTGTTTTGTGAAGATATGCTAAAAGGCGCATAAATTAAGACATTTGAAGATTTCTGAAAATTCACCAATACGTCGTATCCAACTAAAGAGATACGGCGTATCAGCGCCAAGACTTCACAAGAAAACGCGTTTGACCAATTCCCAATACGGCGTATCCATGCTATCTACATACGCCGTATCCATGAAGATAACTATTCGAAGATACAGTAAATCAAGTAAATTGGGAATGATATCAAAGATTTATTACGAACGTAGCGCGCACTCCAAGGAATCCAGCCCAATACGCCGTATCGACCTATCTGGATACGGCGTATCGAGTATTTTTCAGCAACTATAAATAGAAGACTCAAAAACGAGTTTTCAGTGTGCAATATCATATTCTTTATACCATACTCATCAGAGACGAATTTTAGAAGAGAAGATCAGCCATAAAGGTCAAGCATTGATCACGAATCCATAGAAGACATCGTGTAATTTTTACTCTCTTAATCGTTCGATTTTAATTGTTTGATTACGCTTGTATAATTACAATGGTTGTGGGCTAATACCCTCGGGTATTAGCCATCTTAATGAAAGTTCAATGTTTGGTTTGTTTTAAAATCGATTTCTTAATTTATCGTTGATTGTTTAATTATGTTTATCACCTCATACTTGTTTATGTGTTTGAATATGCGACCTATCATTCAACTGGGTCTAGTGTTACGGACCAAGTAATCTAGATACCGGGATAGCTCTCCATATCGTGTTTCATATATCTGGACCAATAGGATCACAAATAACGTTCTGTCTTTGTCTTTTAATTATGAGCTTAGTTGGACTGGTAGGTGACCCGTTTATGTTTCAGCAATCATGCTCTTAATTAACTGATAAAGATTGGAATAGTGGACTACCAGTATATAAAACACCTTCAAACAATAAGTGGGTAAAGTCCCGTTGGGCTAGAGTTTTAACAGGATCACCACTGCTTTAATTCTCTAAGATAGATTATAATTAAACTAAAGGATGCTTTATGTGGATGCATTAATTGTGATAGGATTAATTATGTCTAGGTCTTAAGATGATGTCCCGCCTAAGTCTTAAGAATGATATGCAGCTTCGAGATAAGTAAATCATTGCACTAAAACAAACAAACCAGCATTGAACTGGATTTAATATGGCTAATATAGTTTTCTATCATTTGGCTTGTACCACTTTTCTATCTTCTAATCTTCATCTTTTATGTTTATTGTGTATTGAATTGGTATTTGTTTCCACCAAACATGTGCCAGTCTCTCAAGTTGGACCCCCCATTTCATTAGACAACTTACATAGCATAGGTTTAACTAGTAAATAAACTAATTAAAATACTGATAGAATATAGGACTAAATTTCCACTCTTAGTGTTCGACACCCTACTTACCGCGAACTCCATCTTGACCGGGTACACTACTCGTTAAAGTGTTGTTTTAGGTTTGTCGGCTAAATATAAATGTAAAACTTGATAATCAAATAATTGACCCTACACGACAGCACATCAGTTGTGTATCTTGTTATATAGAATTGTCGATGGGAGAAGAAGACTTGTTGAAACTTGAAGTACCTGCAGTGAAAAATTCATCGTACAAAGGACCGAACAGAAGATCCAACTCTTGTTATGACAGAGCTGTTGTATCTCCTGATGGAGAAACATGTTGTAGTTGAGGGACGGGGCCAGAGTTGTCATAGTCTGACGCCTTTTGTTGTTGGGGAACGAGGCCTGAAGTGTTATTATTAACAGACGTCTATGTCATCTCTTTGATTTCGTCAAACTTAATATGTATGGATTCAACTATCAATCGGGTTCTCTTGTTGTAAACTCGATATCCCTTAGACTGAGTGGAGTATCCCACCAGAATGCACGGATCCCCTTTTTCTTTCATCTTGTTAAGATTTTCATCGTCTCTAGTTAAGTAACAGGTGCAACCAAATATGTGAAGGTGTCTGATTGAAGGTTTTCTGTTACTGATGATGTGATATGCAGTCTTCTCATGTGTTGCGATTATAATTGATTTGTTTTGAGTATAGCATGTGGTTGCAATTGCTTCAGCCCAAAAGAACAAAGGAAGTTTAGAAGCTGAAAGCATCATTCGAGCAGCCTCAACCAGAGTACGATTTCATCTTTCGACAACGCCGTTCTATTCAGGTGTTCGAGGTATAGAAGTTTGATGCTCAATTCCTTCTTCTTTAAAGTATGCATTGGTGTCTTGTTTAAGAACTCTGTGCCTCTGTCAGTTCGAACAGAAATCACTTGAGCTTGAAGATTGCGTTGAATCATCTTGAGAAAATCTTTTAGAACCTTTGGTGTTTCATCCTTGGATCTTAGAAATAGAGTCCAAGTATATCTGGAGTAGTCTTCAACAATTACCAGAATGTATTTCTTCCCATTAATGCTTTCAACATGCATAGGACCACATAAGTCCATATGAATAAAATTTAGCAATCCTTTTGAACTTGGAACAACCTTTATCTTTAATAAACTTCTTTTTTCTTTACTCAGTTCACAAGAGGAACATAGTTGATCCTTGACATATATCAGTTTTGGTAAAATAATCACGACATCCTTCTTTGAAAGCAAGTTGATGTAGTCGAAGTTAAGATGAGAAAGTCTTCAATGCCATAACCATGCTTGAGTTGGTGAGGATTTAGCCATGAAACATATTGGAGTTGACAAAGTCGTTTCTTAAAGGGAAATTGTATAAAGATCAGATCCACGATTACCGGTGAGTAAATCGTTTCCCTGAAGATCTCTAACGAAACATATAGATTTCAGAAAAGCAACCTCTAAATCCGCATCACAAAATTGACCAACCGAGAAAAGATTGTGATTGAGGCCTTTGACGTAATAAACCATGTTGATCGTGATATTTCCTTGAACTAAATCTCCATAACCAAGAATTGGAGCAAATTGATCATTGCCAAAATGAACGGTACCCAAATAGTTTTTAATAAAATTGCACAGCAGCTTTAGATTGCCCGTCATATGCTTTGTGCATCCAGAGTCAACTATGAATAGGATTAGTTGAACAATATGCAAGAGAATTAGAGGATGGTGAAACATTTGACAAATTGGATCCTAAATAATTTGTGAGTTTCAATACATTAGTTATCCTAGATACATTATCTATGGCAAAGCTAACTCTCTTTTTCACATTTTCATTCTTAGTTTTAGGCACACATTTTATTTTTGTCTTAGGAACCTATTTATATCCGGATGGGCATTGTTGTTCTATTCACCATTTCCATGCCTTACTAGTTTTGCATCCTATAGTAACTCTTGGAATTCTATTCTGATGCAACTATTTTCTTAGGGAGTGTTGCAATAGATTTGTTCGCTTGACTTTTGGGTTTTCTAGTACTAATAGGCACTACATTAGGCTTCTTAGTTCTAGCATTCACGTCATTCAAAAATTTAGAAACACAAGCATAATGATCCAAATTAAACAAATAATTTCCACATGTAGCACAAACAACATTAACATTCGAAGTTCTAGATTTTAAACTGTCATTACACGCAGTTACAGACTTTGTTTTATTATAAATACTAAAAATCATAGGGTGGTTTGCTACTTCAGTCTTCTTAAACTTCACTTGACTATTGTTTGGCACGACCTTATCTTTCATTGGAGTGCTCCTAAGCTGTGGTCTGCTAACATTAGTTCTATGAATTACTCCTGTAGAGGTAGACAGGCAAGGATTAGTATTCCTAGAAGTCTGAGGCAACTGAGGTGCTCTAGTTTGTGTTGTCCTAGTGTCAATTCGATACACGACTGGTTTAATCACATTTATATTTCTTACAGCTTGCCTTGCTGTTTGAGGTAAAATCTGTATAGTGACTAGTTTTGATAAACTCTCTAACACATTAGTTTTGGGAACCGACTTTGTCTTTGAAAAACTTTTCCTCTCAAGAGAGTCTGAAAAAGGAGTCAGTTTGCCTAAAACTGATGGTTTTGGAATCCTTTGAGCATTTGGTTGTCGAACAACAGATGGTTTATCAAGCTTAGTTTCCATAGATTTTCCTTTGCATTTCTCGATGAGTTTCTTTAACTCGCATATGGCTATGTTCTTGTCTTGCAATTGAGCTTTCAAATCTTGTATTTCATGATATTGTTCACGTTCTTTTTGAAATACATTTGATGTTGTTTCTTTACAAACTTTGTCATTTTTCATTTGTTCTTTATATTATTGTAAAGCAAGTTCAAGAGAAATCTAGTATTTTTCTAATTTAGGAAAACTTCGTAAAAGCTCAACATTGTAAAAGCTCAGTAAAAACTTCTTACTAACAATTTTGTTTTTTTCAAAAGCTTTTGTAAGACAATACATCATTCTTTTCCTATATGAAGATATAAGCATTGCAATTCATAGTAAGCGTCAAAGTCATGATAACGAATGCAAATAAGAATACAAAACATCAGTAGACACACACTCTTTGCAGAAGTATATTCATACATGTTTTGAAAATTCTGCTTTATCCATATCAAGAACATCAATTTCTTTTCAAGAGATTAACATAACTTTTTATACCGCATGCATTCTTGCTTAAGTTCATGAACAAATTTGAAAATATTATTCTTGTTTCTTTATGGCAAGAGCATCAAACATGTTTTAATTAGGATTTCCAACATGAGCAGTCGGTGGCACGAAAAGATCATGAAAATGCTTTTCTAAGCTTGATCAACAGTTCTCTAAAATGAAATTATGAACTTTCGTTCATTAACATTATAAGCTTGTCTACTTTACTGATTGGAATTTAAAGTGGTAAGAAACCGATGTTTTTGAAAATTTTTGGTTTTGATTTCACAAAAGATTTTCTCTACATTTTCTGTCTTACTTCATTTGTAGGTGCCAACTATTTATGATATTCTTGTGTCGCTGGTTTGAAATTTTCATAAAGGCTATTTTGATTTGTGTAATCATAAGGTTTCACTAAGTCTTTAATCAATTTTGATCTACTCTCTTTTTCAAGAGTCAAGGTCTCTTCCCTATTAGGGCTAAATCTATTTGCAATATCAGAAGTATCATATGGGATCTCATACAAACATGGATTTTCAGATTGAGCTTTCTTGAGGTACATGGGATTTGCAAAAGTTGGTCTACCATTGAATGTTAAGCCTTTGAGGGCTAACATATGAATGGTCTGAATTGATTGATTCCTTTTATAAACAATTTCATTCAAAAACTTTAATTGCTTTTCCATTGAAATCATTTTGTCAATGTCTTTTTCTTCCTTACTTTTCAAATCCTTTATCACCTTAGTTTTCTCTTTGACAAGACCTTCGTAATGTGACTTTTTTAAAAGACTCTGTTTGACTAACTCATCATGTTTCTCTTTGACAACTAAAATTTCATAGGCTTTAAGTTTTAAACCTTCGTTGATGTCAATTTCTTTTTGAGCTAATAGTCCTAGAGTTTCATTTAACTTACGTTTAAGTTTGTCATAATCAACTATACGGTCATTAAAGGTCATGTACTTCTCAAGCTCAGTCTGTTTACATTGAAATGCAATTAGGCAACTATCGCGAGTAGTATTGGACTCCTCAAGATTGGATTTGCACTCCTTTAATTCTTGAGTCAATGATGCGTTTGCTTTCTTTAATTGCTTTAAAATCTTTTTGTTCTCTTTAGTATCAAGTGTTACATTTGCAATTAAATTAGCAAGCGCAGCACGCTCATTTTCAGCATTTTGGTCAGTCTGAATATCATTATCACACATATCTGGTGAATCAGGATGACATTATTGTCAACCTTTTCCACTACACATGTGTTACTAATGGATTTAGGTTTCTCAAAATGTTGTCTCACATTGGCAAACACATTATATTATGCATCGTATTGTACCAGTTCCAATGGCTTAGCATTTGAATTTGATTATGGAGGTAATACTTCCTGAATCTTTGCCATGAAACCTTAATGTGCTTCTAGTTCTTGTTCATCGATCTCCTCATCTGTGTCCTCTAGCCAATCAGCTTGCTCTACTTGTAATGGAACACCTTTCTCGGCTTGTTTGCATAGCAACATATTTTTCTTGTGATACGTGTAGTGTTTTACCCTTTTTGGTTTCTAGCATTCCTTAGCAAAGTGACCAAATTCCTTACAATTGAAACACTGTATCCCACTTTGCTGCACTACCTGACTGTTTACAGTCTCCCTAGCCTCAGCAACAGTCACTGTCCTCAAATTCCCAAACTGCCCAATCTAATTGTCATTCTTGTACCTTGGAGTAGTATCCATATTCTTGTTTCTGGAGTTTGAAGAAGTTTTGAGGTTGTTGTTGGTTGGTTTGTAGAGCTTTTTGAAGTATTTTGCAATGAGTGCCAAGTTTTTCTGCATATCCTTATCTCTTTGAGCTTGTTCAGGATCAATGTCTTCTTCAAAAGCTGACTCAGATAGAGGTGTGATTGGTTTGGCTATCTCTTTGCCTTTGTGTTTGGTAGGTGCATTAGATTTGGTGGAAGATGCTTGTTTTGATGGTGGTGCATATGATTTTTGAAATTTTGGTGCTTGATAATAAGGATCTGGATATTGTTGAGCAACAGCAACAAGTGCTAATGGATTAGCATTCTTGGCTATTCTTTCAGCATGGATTTCATTAACTTCCTTTTGATACTGTTTCAGAACGTCAAAGAGCTTGTGGTATGACACTGTGTCCAAGTCATGATTTTTCTTTATAATTGTTACAAATCTTGACCATTTTGGTTGAAGTTTGAAGAACAATAAAGTTAACATACATTAAAAGAGGAAGAGAGTTGTTTTTAGAGAGAGAGTGGTTGGATGAACAATTTAGAGAGAGAAAGTAAACATGAAAGAAAAATGTATTAAGTGTGTGAATAATGAACAACCAACCAACCACCTCTCCAAGGCATGGAGATCGAGGTGTATAAATACTAACCTTGGCTGGCTATGGATGGGCTTTCCATGGGCTTTTCCTTATCTTTGGCCCGGTTAGCTTACTAAACAATACATTGTGGACTACGAGCTAGAAACGTAAAATACGTGGAGTGACCGATCCTTTTTTGGATTCCTTACAATCTCCCCCTAAGGGAGGTCACTCCAATTTACAAAAACTTAAGCTCTACATTCTATGAATGTCTTCAATCTTTAGCTCTTAGTCTTGTTATCATGTTCTTTATCTTGTGAATCTTGATGTAGCAATCTTTAGACTTTTAGGCTTTAGCTTGTATCTTGTTCTTGACTTGTATGTGATCTTTTGAGCTTTTTAAGATCATCAACAAAGCATAATCACTAGTCGCCATTTTGTAATCTTTGCCTTCTTGTGATCTTGTGACTTTTGGACTGACATGCTCATACTGTTCTTGATGTTTGAAAGCGAGTGTAACCATCTTTCTTGATATTCTTTAACTTTAACACTTCGTCACTTCGAGAAAGACGTTCGGTATTAGAGTGATGGAAACTTCTTTGAAATTCTTTGACTTTAATACTTCGTCACTTCAAGAAAGACGTTCGGTATCAGAGTGACGGAAACTTCTTTGAAATTCTTTGACTTTAATACTTCGTCACTTCAAGAAAGACGTACAACATCAGAGTAGCAGAAGTCTTGAAACATGTACTTAAGCTTTCATGGTATCTTTATAAATGTCGGTCAAGTATGAGCATGCGGCTATGGATCTGTGAGTTAGCTGGAACTAGGTACCTCCATGACCATCTTTATATATTCCTGAAATAAAATAATTAGCAATAAAGTGGGGGGACGAATATGGCTTTGTCATTCGCTCGGGTTTGGTTGGAGTAACCTTTGAATCCGTAAGGATCGACCTGTGATCATATAGATTCAATTTATGAAGAATCTTCTTGACAGGATTTCCAGCTGTAGTATTGAATCTTTCTAACACATATGTATTAGATTCATCGTACTCAGCATGTTCTCATTATCGGAACGTCTCAAAGCAGACAGCACGATAAGAGTGAACCAGTGAGTTACTGTCTCGCCGATTAAATAGAAAAATTGATTTGAAAATTAATCGACGTGTCACTTGCTAAAGTGGTTTTGTGACACATCGAGAGTTTTAAGCAATTCAAAATTCATTAACCGTCGATCCATAACCTGGAACAGGTTTGATTCATAAAGAATCACACCATTGTTGCTTTCTAGTTGTCACAAGTTTTATTCACAAGAATCGCACAAGTCACCTACCATGAGCTTGTTTGATGTTGGCTCAAGCAGGATTTCCATCTTCATTGTGAATATTTAGATATCACTCGGATGTTCTGGCAAAATCACAAGGATAATGCGTAGGACTCTTTATATATATTTCTCGTTATTCACATTGTGTGAGATAGCAAGCATAATTTTGACAAGTGTCCTAATGAGATTTATAGATGATCTTTTTTGGCTCTAGACTTAATAGTTCACTTTGGTTTTAGTGATCGGAGGCTGGAGCAGACTGCCACCTTTTCAATATCAACTAACTCGGAGTGAGAAAGTTGATAGAAATGCATGTAATCTCTGTGAGAAATGAAACAAGAGTCTGTTGAGAGACCTTGAGTGGCTAGGGAGGGTTGTGCACATCGTCACTGGGTCCATGATTGTCTTTAATGTCAGACAACAACTTAGTGTTTCTGACAGTTTATGTATTGACCCGGTTTCTGCC
>BQNB010119532.1:0-20797 GCA_026074375.1 Tanacetum coccineum
ACTTGATTGAACATTAATAAGTTCACAAGATGTTAACAAGAGTCCTTCGCATTATTCTTGAGATTTTGCCAGAACATCCGAGTGATACTTAAAGTATTCACAGTGAAGATGGAACTCCTGCTTGAGCCAACATCAAACAAGCTCTTGGTAGGTAACTTGTGCGATTCTATATGAATCAAACTTGTGTCAACTAGAAAGAAATGATGGTGCGATTCTATGTAAATCAAACTTGTTTAGTAAATGAATTGATGACTCAATCGGTAAGATAGTAACTAACTGATTCACTTATATCGTGCTGTCTGTTTTGAGATGTTTCGATATTAAGAACAAGCTAGCATGGTGAATCTAATACATCTGTGTTGGAGGATCTTACACTTAAAGCTGGAAATCATGTCAAATATATTCTTCTAAATTGAATTTACCTGATCACAATTTGGTCCTCACGGAACCAAAGGTTAATCCAACCAAATCCGGGCGAATGACAAAGCCATATTCGTCCACACGCTTTATTGCTAACTATTTTATTTCATGATTCATATAAAAAGATAGAGATTGTATACACCCATTACAAATGAGTCTGATTCATTTGACCACACATGCCTTAAAGAGCTCAAACTATAAAGACATACTATAAGCACAAGATTCAAGAATCAAGAAAGCTCAAGAATTAAAGACAAAGACTTCCGCAAACTCTGATATTAAAGATAACACCACAGAAACCAAGCTTCGGGGGAGATTATTAGAGAGCTTTCAAGAAGATGCAAAGTATGAGCATGTTGGTTAAGACACAAGAACGTAAGGTGGCAAAGACGATCAACACAAACAAGGAAAAGATTTAAAGATCTCGGAACTAAAGACAAAGTCAAAAGACAATGACAAAGGCTAAAGATCAAAGATCATAAAGCATGAAGGAACAAGCCTACAACATAATAAAGACCAAAGATTTAAGAACTCAACAACAAAGCAATCTCAACAAGTCTAAGGAAGGAAGATTCAAGATCTCACCTCAAGAATTCAATGACCACACATTAGGGGAGATTGTTAGCCTCAAATATGTCTGTGAACATGGAAGCTCAGAATCTACAGGATACCTCCATAAGGAACCTTGCTTCAGGGAATTGTTAATCCTCAAAATATTGAGTTTGATCAAGGAAGCTCGCTATAAATTATGAAAGCTTGGTCCTTTATTTTAATTATATGTTTAATAGCTAGAAAGGGTAATGGCTCGTTAAAATAATCTGATCTTGTACAGTTTCGGGTTAAAAAAACCCATTGCACTCTATCTCGGCCTAGAAGTTATAAGCCCACACATCCAATATGGTAGAGTATTAAAAACCCTGTTCCACTAAGAAAAAGGTGTTGGTTTCTCATTTTGTTTACACATATTTGTGAGAATTAACCATCTTTTTTATTTTCCTCTTTACTTTATCTCACTAACATCTCTCTAACTCTTTTTGCAATTTTTCTAACTTAATTTTCTTGAAATACATAGTGAAGGTGAAAGTGATAATCTTGGTTTCCAACAGTTTTGCATATCATCAAGGGTTTTTAGCAAAAGGAAATTAGGGTTTTGCAAAAGGAAAACTACGGTTTTCATTAAAGGATTTCGGGTTTAGCTTGGGTATGAATTCATGTTCTTCACTTCATACATTCATTCAAGGTCAAATATAAACTCTACTATTTCTTAATCATTTCATTTTCATACTCATATAATTGTTATATTGTTTAATCACTATCTAATATTTTATTTTATATGTTTATAAAATAAAACAAGCATGATCATAATCAAATAAACATTTAACCATGATGAAATAATGTTTAAAATGTGTTAGAATGCAAAAACATATTTTATACAAGTGTTGGTTAATTTATAAATTAATTGGTGAATTAATTAAAAGTTTATTTATAAAGTTTATAAATAAATAATTATGAGGACATTTTATTTGGACATAAAATGATGGACATAAATTAGAGGACATAAAATATACAAAATATGTTGTATTAATTAAATTAGTGGACTTGTAACAATTTAATTATGTCAAAAGTTTATAAAACAAATTTTATAAACTTTAATTTCGGACAGTTTATATAATCTGAAAGAATTTAAAATTTTATAAAATATATAGACCTAAGATTCAAATAGTACATTTCATGAGGAATTCAAATATATAAAGAACTCGAAAAACAGAGCAATACCCGAAAAATATATGAATTTGCAAAGATTTCAATAATTAAAAATTTATAAAATAAAACATTAATAAAAAACTGTTTGATGTACTATTTTGTACTATTTTTATAAAAATTAAATCTTTAACTATTTTAATTTTTATAGATTATCTCAATCACGATTTTCGTACATATAAGCACTCGTATAACGAAGCTAAAAAAAACGATAAGTTAATGAGTTTTAAAGATTTCAGAAAAAATATATAAATTTCACAACTTTTATAAAATCTGTGAAATCGTAAAATAAACGGCAGAATTCTGAAACTAAGTTTTTGAGGGCCTTCGGGTCCGATTCGGTCAAAGTGTAAAACTACAAAGTTGTTCGAAATGATATTTTACTGTAAACATCAAATTTTCAGAATTTAGAAGCGTATAGATATTTAAATAGAAATTATAAAAGTTGTAAACTTTTATAAATAATTTTTTGCACTTTATAAAAATACAAAGTTGCTGTTAAAAATATAAATATGGTTTACGAGTTGTTTTTTCGGTCTGTTTGTGCATAAAAACCTTAGGAAACAATGTAGTATTACTTATTACGTTTTTAACTTATTATAAATATTATTTTATAAAACAATTAACTATTTATATGATATCATTATAGTAAATACTAAAAATGTTAAATCAAGTGCTATTATAAATAATCAATTTTGGACAAAGATGACATTTTACAAATACAAATACTGAACAATTATTTAACAATGTACAATTTAATTTAATTTTTAAACTTTATAAATTAAACAAAGACAGTTTAAAGGTGATATAACTCTATAATTATATATTGTATTTATTTAAATACATTATTCATATACATCCTATAATTAATTAGGTTGTGCATTTCGTCGTTGTGACGATTACTTTGTTGATTTTGCGATAATCACTACTTTCACTAGAGGTGAGTTTATAGCCCCATGTTTTACTCGTTTTACATAGACTTTATAACTTTTGGGGTGAGAATACATGCACATCTACAAACTCGTTTACATACTTGTTTTCACAACTCATTTACAAACTCGTTTACATTATTGATTACAAACTCGTTTACATGTTCGTTTTCAACTTGTTCGTTTACTCATCTACATACTCATTACAAACTTGTTTACAAACTCGTTTACATACTCATTTACATATCGCGCGGTGGGATACTTTGCTTGTTTTGATTTTTAGACGCAAGTTACATACTTTACTTTTGAAATGATTAAGGATTATCTTGAGTTGCATGAACTGTTAATTACGGTTGGTAGGCGCGAATGTTATAAAATAGATCTATTTTGGTGTGACAACCCCGTTCGGGTGAGTAGCTCTCACTAGTTTCAGCGGTACTGAACTAACGGACGTATACCATGTTGGAGCATTGAACGACATACCCCTGAAACACTTACAGTACCTGAAAAGATTGGCATACATACAAGTCCGAGCCTCAACTTCCTGAACTTAGTGCATTCGTATCACGGTTTCGTGACTATTGTATATGTTACAATGGTCACACATACTTTACAAATCTTTGATTCAAATATTTATACTTACGTTATTGTGACTATTGTATTGGTTATAATGGTCATACACATTTCATAAACCTTTGAACCAACATTTACATTTACATAAACCTATGAACTCACCAACTTTATGTTGACACTTTTAAGCATGTTTTTCTCAGGTGAAATAAGATGCTTGACTTAACTGATGTGCATTGGAGTCTAGACTATACAAGATTACATTCAATGGATTTTCTACTATACATCAATGATCAAATCTCGTGTATTACTTTCAAGATTTTCCGTTGTGAGCATACTATGGGAGAAATGTTTATAACACGTACAATTTCAATTAAATCAACGAGATACTTTCTAAACACTCATTAAGGTCGTTCTCAGGCATCATATCTTGAGCTGTTATATTATGAATAACACTCCCGACTATATTTCCAATTACACCCACTTTTAGGGTGTTAACATGATTGTATCAAGAGCTATAGGTTATAGAGAACTAAGTTGCATATTTTACCTAGACTATAACCGTTTTCACAAACATTGCATCACATCAAACTTTTTCATGTGCATATACACTACTTGCTTACTTTCTTACATTACGTGCTTACATGACATACATATATACATATATGCTTACATCCCTTATTGTATATTTACATTTATTATATAGAATAATCTATATAAAATATCTAGAACATTATCTTAAGACAATATGAATAACACGATCGCGACTTTACATAATACCATCTTACATAACATTGAAACATGTCGCAGTTCACCGATACCACTAGTTACCTTACCATTCAACTTCGAGTTTGAACACCCGCATCATACTGTTAAAACACCTACGCCATATTGCGACTGTGGTGTGTCATGAGGCTACATTGGACGAAATCTCATTATATATTATATTTCTTACGGTTTTGAAGAACAATGTCAACTACGAATCAAGGGATGAGTTTTGTGGAAATCGAGCAGATTGTAGCTGAACGAGTGGCTAATGCTATTGAGACCATTGCTATCTATGAGACAAAGACCCGCATGGCTCGCGAGTCAATGAGCCAAACCAAACAGCAGAAAGAAAAGGTAGTAGAGAATGCTAGCAACAAGAGGAAGTAAGAAGGTGACCATAATAGAAGCTCTAGCCAACAACAAAACAAAGAGCATAAGGTGTTTAGAGCATACACTGCCGGGCTAAGCAACAAGAAAGTTGTTGGGAATTATGTTTTCCTTACTTAGTACCGTTAGTTGGGTGTTCTTCTTAGGAAGATCTATATTGAACGGGATCTACAAAAAAGTTATTAGGAATTTATTTTCCCCTCACACTGTCTCAACCATCAAACTCCCTATTCTTAAGAAGGGAGAATATGATATATGGGCCATGAAAATGGAACATTATTTGGCCCATACAGACTATCCTATATGGGAAGTCATTCAAAGAGGCAATGGTCCTGTGAGTGTCTCAACAGATACAAATGATGTAATAAAGGTTCTGCCTCCCAAGAACTGCCAGAAGAAATTTAGCCAGAGAAAGAAAAGCAAGGACCACCGGTTTGTTATGTCTTACCAGAAGATCATCCGGCTAAATTCACAAAATGACTGATGCAAAAGAGATTTGGGAAGCTATCAAATCTAGATTTGGTGCAATGATGAAATCAAGAAGAAGCAGAAGTATAATTCTAAAGCAACAGTTTGAAGGCTTCTCTGTATCAAACTCAGAAGGGCTACATAAAGGCTATGACAGGTTTTAGAGTCTTCTGAGTCAACTAGAGATTCATGGTGCAGGTGTCTCCCCTGAAGATGCAAATCAGAAGTTTCTTAGGTCTCTACCTTCTGCCTGGTCTTAAGTTTCCTTAATAATGAGGACCAAGCCAGGAGTGGACAGTCTTAGTTTTGATGATTTGTATAATAATCTTAGAGTCTTTGAGTCTGATGTTAAAGGCTCTCCTGCTCACTACTGCATCATCCTCAGCACTGCAGAATGTGGCATTTGATTTAAAAGACACTACAGTACTAAGATGTTAGTATGCTTATGGTGTTTTCTAATTCTTTTGGTCATAACTCACAAATGTGAACATCTTTCATCGTACTCTTCCTTCTAATCACTCCATTGTCCACAAATAAGATCCATGAGACTGGAACGCTTGATGAGTTTGATTAGAAGGAATGGCTTGAAATGGCAGATGGCCCATAATTTTCCATGAGAATGAAGCAGTTTTACAAAAAGACAAGTAGAAAGCTGCAATTTGATGCCAAGGAACCAGTTGGTTTTGACAAGACCAAAGTCGAGTGCTACAATTGTCCACAGACAAGACAGTGCAGTTTGCTAGAAGAGTGCAATCCAAGGGGAATCAAGATAGTAGAGATGAGATGCTTGGAACACTTGGGAATAAAATAAAGACAGTGGGAAGGAGACTTGGTAACAGGCAGAATCTAAAGCTTTGGTAACTCTTGAAGAGAGGGGTTGATTGACAAGTCACCAGAAGATGAGCAAGAGAACTATGCTTTGATGGCTTACAACAGTTCAGGCTCAGACACAGAGGTAACTTCTTGTTCAAAAGAGTGTAAAGAATCTTATGCTAAACTTAAAAAATTATATGATAAACAGAGGGAACAACTTGGTGATGCTAGTATAGAAATACATGCATATACTTAAGCTTTAAAGAAAGTAGAAGCACATTATTTTCTCATGACAACAAATTCCAACTTTTAGTGGTATATGAAAAGATTATGTTTATGAAAATTGATTTAGGAGTGATATAACTGATGTGCTTAACAACCCATAAGAAACTATTGGCATAACTAAAAATGAAAACGAGAATTAAAAGCTAAAGTAGAAAAAATCATCTAAAAAATCTTAGATATTTGCTAAATAGTCAGATAGTGCATGGAACGAAAGCTGGGCTTGGGTAATGGCGATCAAATGATAATGGTGTTTAAAGTATGAAAATGAAGTTTTCAAAGTGTGTTTTTCAGTAGGACGATTGATATAGAAAAAGTCTGTGAATGATATGATATGTAGAGGGGATGCATGTAGGCTCCCCCTCCAATTGACAGGGATCCCACATCCTTCTGGACCTGATAAATAAATAGATGACTCATAATTTACATATGGTCCAAAGCAACTAAACTAGTGATCTGATGCTAGGAGCATTGTCCCTTTAATTAGGGTGTTATGTAACCGAAAAACTGAACCTAAACAAAAAAACTGAAGAAACCGAAACCTAAAAACCGAAACCGATTGAAAAACCGATGGTTTTTGGATTTTGGAAAAACCGAAGTATTGGTTCGGTATTGGTTTTAAGCATAAAAATAAAAACCGATAAAAATCAGAAAAACCAGTGTGACATTATAAACATGAGAACAAAAAAACGTTGTGCTTGAAGCTAAGGGACTAAGGAACGACGAAATAATGCTCCGGCTAGATAACTATATCATGTCGAGTAACTACTCTTATTTCATCTACTTCTTGGTACATGTCATGTTATAACCACATAATAATTCTCTTCTATAAGTTTTTTTATGTTTATTAGGTTTTTTATCCGTTGTTATTGTTTTCTTTTTATAACACTATAAAAAACTTTTATGGGTTTACCTGTCATAGTTGTTTCTTATTATCATGTTGTGTCTTTGGTTTTTCTTATTTGGATTGTGTCTTTAAAGCTTTGAAGGTGCTGGTTTATGGTATAAACCAAATCGACTTTGCAAAAGCAAAGCTCGATAAGTCGTATAGAAATTAAAAAAACAAAAAACTAAACCGACAACCAAAAAACCAAACCGACACAAAACAGAAACCGAATGGTTTCTAAAAATCAAAAACTGAAATTTTTTAGTTCTGTTTCGATTTTATACAAAAACCGAACCAAACCGAACCATGCTCACCCCTAACTTTAATTCTTGTAAATCCAATTCTAGTGAAGAAACACATGAATCTATGCCTGAACCAGTTGTCAATGAACCCAAAGTAGTAAGTCAACCTAAAGTTTGGTCTGATGCTCCTATCATTGAGGAGTATGAATCAGATAGTGATGATGAACATGTGTCTGTACCCTCAAAAGAACAGGAAACACCTAGTTGTGCTTTTATTAATAATGTTAAGCATGTAAAAACTCCTAGGCAAACTGTTAAAGAACAAAACACATGTAGTAAGTGCCCTAAACCTGACAAAAAGGATTTTAGTGGTTTAATGTCTAAAAAATTGGGTTTGGGATATGGGTTTACCAAAAAGGCATGTTTTGTATGTGGTAGTTTTAGCCATCTTATTAGAGATTGTGATTTCCCTGAGAAAAGAATGGCTAAACAAGCTGAATTGAACAAAAGAATAAGTAAGGGTACTGGTCAAAGGCAAAATAGGCCAGTGTGGAACAATGTGCAAAGAGTGAATCACCAAAACCAATTTGTTCCTGCAGCAGTACTAACTAGAACTGGCAGAATTCAAGTTAATACTGCTAGAACTAGCGGTACTAACACTGTAAATACTGCTAGGCATAATTTTAACAGTCAGGCAGTACCAACTAATGCTGCTAAGAAAGTTAATACTGTTAAACCTATTGTGAATAATGCTAGACCAAAAACTTGTTTTCATAAAACTCTTTCACCTATTAGAAGGTCATTTAATAAAACAACAACACTAAAAACAAAATTTTCAAATCAAAAAGTTAGTACTGTTGAGGTCAAAGCAGTTAGTGTTGTTGGGGGAAAAAGGGAAACTGCTGTTAAGCCCTCAGCAGGTTGTAATTGAAGACCCAAAAGACATTACTGGAACAAAGTCTCCAAATACAATGGTGGATCAAATTCTAGAAATTGTGTTACTTTCAAAGATCCACTGGGCATACCCAAGCCCAAAAAGGCTTGGGTCCCTAAGAAAATATAATCTCTCTTATTTAATGTGCAGGATTATCCACAAAGAGCTTTACAGAACAAAGGGATTGTTGATAGTGGATGTTCTAGGCACATGACTGGAAACAAGGCCTACCTTGCTGAATATCAAGACTTTAATGGTGGCCCGTTGCTTTTGGAGGTAGTAAAGGTTACATAACGCTTTAAAGGTAAAATAAAAACAGGAAGGTTAGATTTTAAGGATATGTGCTTTATGAAAGAACTACAACATTTCAATCTCTTTTCTGTGTTACAGATATGTGACAAGAAGAACAAGGTTCTCTTCACAGACACTGAATGTCTTGTGTTGTCTCATGAATTTAAGTTACCTGATAAAAATCAAGTATTACTTAGAGTCCCTAGACAAAACAATATGTACAGTTTCAACCTAGAGAACATTGTTCCTTTTGGAGGTTTAGCTTGTTTGATTGCAAAGGCCACAGTTGATGAATCTAACAAATGGCATAGGAGGTTGGGTCATGTTAACTTTAAAAACGTAAACAAACTTGTGAAGGGAAACCTTGTAAGAGGTTTAACTTCAAATATTTTTCAAAATGACCACACTTGTGTTGCTTGTCAGAAAGGAAAGCAACACAAGGCCTCTTGTAAGGCCAAATCAGTGAGCTCTATTAGTCAGACCTTACAGCTTAGCATATGGATTTATTTGGACCTACATCTGTAAGGAGCTTAAACCATAAGACTTATTGCCTTGTTATCACTGATGATTTTAGCAGGTTTAGTTGGGTGTTCTTCTTAAGAACTAAGGATGAAACTAGTGGAATCCTTAAGAACTTTATTAGAAAAATTGAGAACCAATTAAATAAAAAAGTTAAAACTATTAGATGTGATAATGGTACAGAATTTAAGAGCATGGATTTTATTGAATTCTGTGGGTCAAAAGGGATCAAGAGGGAATACATTAATGCCGGAGAACTCCACAACAAAATGGAAGTTACCGAAAGAAAGAACAGGACCCTTATTGAGCGCTTGCTAGAACAATGCTAGCAGATTCATTTTTACCTAACCTTTTTAGGCTAGAAGCAGTTAGTACTACTTGTTATTTCCCTTAATAGGGTAATTAGTGACCACACCTCAAAACTAAACACCTTATGAACTTATAACTGGTAAAATACCAATCATAAGCTATATAAGACCTTTTGGGTGCCATGTGACCATCTTGAATACCATTGACCACTTAGGCAAGTTTGATGGGAAATCTGATGAAGGGTTTGTAGTAGGGTATTCTCTAACTAGCAAGGCTTTTAGGGTATACAATTTAGAAACCAAGAGAGTTGAAGAAAACCTACATATAACCTTTTTAGAAAAATAAACAAATGTTTGCAAGGGAAAGACCAAATTGACTGTTTGTAATCTTGATGATATTAACCGATTGTAAATGAAATAACAACCTGTAATAAGTCAAAGAGAATCAGCTAACACAACATAGCAGGTCCCAAAAGAAGCTAATCATAGTGCAGGTACACAAGATAATAATGATGTAGGAAATTCTAAAATGGAAGCTGAATCGCTAGACTCCTTTTTAACTGCCAATATGGTCTTCTTATACTTCAACAGTCAAGAGCTCAGAAACAAAGAATGAAGGTGAAAAGCCTACTAAGAATACTGATTTAATGACAAATGAGAAGCCAGTAGATAAGGAGGTTCAAGCCTTTTTGGATAAGCTTGAAAGGCTTAAAAGACAAAAAGGAGGCAAATGATGCAGCTAAAGCTCTTAGAAAGGAGTTTTCCCAAGATACTAAGAATTTTTGCTGTCTTTCAAGCAGAGCTTTTAGAGCTAGCCAGTACTAAAATCGACAGTTAATACTTACTAGGGGGGAGGGGGGAGCGAGGGACGAGGGGGGGGGGGACAGGGTGGGTGGGGGCGCGCAGATTATATAGGACTCTTAGGGGGTAGACCGGGGTAGTGTGTTTTGGGTGTCTTCTGTTAAACTTAATCATCTTCTACATCGTATATGACTTAGCAATATGATGACAAGCGTGTACTCTTGAAATCATCTCTCTCTGACATTCATGAGATATCGCTCACTGCCACCTTGAGGATAGTTATGACAATCCTAATGATGATATTTTTACTAATGCATCTTATGATAATGAGGGTGCAGTGGCTGACTTCACAAATTTAGAAACTATTGTGAATGTTAGTCCTATTCCCACATCAAGGATTCACTCTATTCATCCTTCAAATCAAATTCTTAGATATCCTAAATCAGCAGTTCAAATAAGGAGCAAAGTGCACAAAAGTTTTGGAGCCTATGCTTTTGTAAATATTCAAAAGCAAAGAAGAAATAATCATAAGGACTTCCAGCATTGTTTATTTACTTGTTTCTTGTATCAAATTGAACCCAAGAAGATATCTGACGCACTTGAAGATGAAAGTTGGGTTGATGCTATGCAGGAAGAACTGCTGCAATTTAAGATACAAAAAGTTTGGATTCTTGAAGATTTGCCTTATGGGAAGAAGGCAATTGGAACCAAATGGGTTTACAGAAATAAGAAGGATGAAAAAGGTGTTGTGGTTAGAAATAAAGCAAGGTTGGTTGCTCAGGGACATAGCAAAGAGGAAGGGATAGACTATGATGATGTTTTTGCTCTGTGGCTAGATTGAAAGCATTAGGATCTTTTTAGCCGTTGCTTCTATATGGTGATTCATAGTCTATGAGAAAGGATGTTAAGAATTCCTTCCTTATGGCATAATTGATGAGGAGGTATATGTGTCTCAACCTCTAGGTTTTGTAGATCCTAAGTATCTTAAGAAGGTCTACAAAGTTGTGAAAGCCCTCTATGGTTTACATCAAGCTCCCAGAGCTTGGTATGCTACTTTATCTACTTTCTTGTTGAAGAGTGGATACAAAAGAGGAACTATTGACAAGACTCTTTTTATCAAGAAGGACAAAAATGATATCATGTTAGTACAAGTTTATGTGGATGACATTATTTTTGGTTCTACAAAGAGATCTTGGTGTGATGAATTTGAGGCATTGATGAAGAGTAGATTTCAGATAAGTTCTATGGGAGAGCTCACCTTCTTTCTTGGATTACAAGTCAAACAGAAAGAAGATGGTATTTTTATAAGTCAGGATAAGTATATTGCAGAAATCTTGAAGTTTGATTTTGCCAGTGTAAAGACTATTAGTACACCAATTGAGACCCAGAAGCCTTTGGTCAAGGATGAGGAAGTTAGTGATGTGGATGTACACCTTTATAGATCCATGATTGGCTCTTTAATGTACTTGACTGCTTCTAGGCCTGATATTATGTTTGCAGTCTGTGCTTGTTCTAGGTTTCAAGTAACTCCAAAGACCTCCCATCTAAATGCTGTGAAGTGAATCTTTAGGTACCTCAAAGGCAAACCTAAACTGGGCCTTTGGTATCATAGAGTGTCATTATTTGACTTAGAAGCCTACTCAGATAGTGACTATGCTAGAGCAAATCTTAACAGGAAATCTACAATAGGAGGTTGTCAATTTCTTGGCAGGAGACTTATTTCATGGCAATGCAAGAAGCAGACAATTGTGGCTACTTCTACTACAGCGGCAGAATATGTTGCTGCTGCCAACTACTGTGGTCAAGTTTTGTGGATTCAAAATCAAATGTTAGACTATGGGTTTAATTTCATGAACACAAAGATCTACATTGATAATTATAGTACTATATGCATTGTAAAGAATCCAGTATTTCACTCCAAAACAAAGCATATTGCAATTAGACACCACTTCATTAGGGATACTTATGAGAAGAAACGTATCCAGGTGCTAAAGATTCACACTGATGACAATGTAGCTGATCTTTTAACCAAAGCTTTTGATGTTAGCAGGTTTAAGTTCTTGGTTGTTACTATTGGGATGATCAATCCATAGGCTGCATTAGTTAAGGGGAGGCAATATTTGTTGTATAGTTTGTATAAAGTGTTCAGTGCGCAGAAGGATCTTGATCATGGTGATGTTTTTCATAGAGTTATTTGGGTTCTAGAGTGCAATTGAAGAGAGTTATAGATGGTACTAAAGAGCTCTTGTTGCCAAACTTCTTAAATTTTTGGTTAACCAAAAGTTAGTACCGACAGGCAAAGTCTGTACCGCTATAAAGCCGTTGGAGAAAATACCGCCAAAGGTCTAAAGTGTAAATTGTAATGGTTTCTTTGATCTTGGGTTTGTTCAACCTATATAAACCCATCTCAATTGCACATTTTACTCACATAATATCTCCTAATCGCTCTCTTCCAACAACCATAATCTTTTCATCACCGACAACCATCAATTCGTCAAGTATGGCTGCTCTTGAATCATGCCCTAAACACAACATGATCGCTTATTTAGAGAAGACTGATAGGAATGATGAGTTCCATGAGATTATGGACTTTCTTACACGAAGCTCAAATTACTATGCTCTCACTGTAAGTCCTGTAGTCTCTACTACCTTTATTGAACAGTTCTGGATGTCTGCTAAATCTAAAACAATCAACAATGTTAGGTATATTACTGCCACAGTTGCTAGCAAGCCTATGACTATCTCAGAGGCATCAATAAGAAGTGATCTTCTTTTTGATGATGCTGATGGGATAGATACTTTGAACAATCAGGCTATATTTGATACTATTCAGCTAATGGGGTATGAGGGGGACCTAACTGTCTTAACATTTAACAAAGCCCTATTTTCACCTCAATGGAAATTTCTTTTTCATACCATGAATCACTGAATAAGTTCTAAAAGCACTTCTTGGGATCAAATTCCCACTAATATTGCCACAGCAGTGATTTGTTTAAAAACTAATTAAAAATACAATTTTTCAAAATTAATTTTTGATGGTATGATGAGACGCTTGGATGTAAAGAAAAAGTTTATCATGTATCCAAGATTTATTTTGGTCTTTTTGGCTACACAGTTGAAGAATGTGCCTGTTCCTTTAGATTACTTCCCTATTAATGCCCTGACTAGTAAGGTTTTGTCATTTATGGTTAAAAAGGGTAAAAACTTTTCAGGGAATGTCACACCATTATTTGATTCTATGTTGGTTCAATCAACAAAGGATGAGGGTGAAGCTTCAGAAAGACCATCTGAATCCCAACCAATACCCTCTCCTACTAACCCAAGTGAAGACCAACCTGAGCCACAACCTGATTCATCTCCTAGAACTTCTCCTTCTATTCCTATTCCTGATTCCAATCCAGAGGGTTCTGGTGGGAATCATATAGGTAAGTCATCTAGTGATAGATCCCTATTAGGGAATGAGGATGGCTTGACACTCCAAAGTATATATGATCTTTGTGTTTCTTTGTGTAAACAAGTCACCCTTCAAGCTAAACAAATTAAAGATTTGAAGGCACAAATCAAAAAGCTTAAGCAGAAGGCCAGACCTATGATCACACACCACAAAGCTTGGATGAAGAGTGTTTCCATGAAGACACGATTGGCAGAAAAGAAAAAAAAAAAAAAATTAAAAAAAAAGAAAAAAGAAAAAGAAATCTTGCAGAAAAATGTAAAAAAAGTAGATGCAGGAGGAGTCTGTATCCAAACAGGGGAGGAAAACTGCCAAATCTAAACCAACTGCACACAAGGATCAAGCTTTTGATGATCTTGATGATTTTGATGCAATGGATTACATGGAGACTAAGGATGCTCACAAAAGGGAGTAAGTACTGAAGATCAAGTTAGTACCGTCAAGCCAGATAAAGGTACTGACAAGCCAAAAGTTAGTACCAACAAGATTGATGAAGGTACTGTTAAGCTTAAAAATGGAAATTCAGATGAAAATGCTACTCCAACAGCTACTCCAACAGTTTTTGGAGATGATGAAACCATTGCTAAGTTTCTGGTATCCATGAGCCAAAGTAAGGCTAAGCAAAAAGGAGTTGAGATTAAAGATGCTGAAGACTCTGATAGACCAAGGCCTAAATACAAACAAGTCACCTTTTGAACATATATTCAAACGGTCTCCCGACTACTCTTTTCTTCGTGTCTTTGGGTGCCTATGTTTTCCCCATCTTCGTCCGTACAATCGTCACAAAATGGATTTCCGTTCCACTCCGTGTGTCTTTCTTGGCTACAGCCCCTCCCATCATGGATATCGTTGTCTTGATATCTCTACCGAGCGTCTTTATATTGCTCGACATGTTCGTTTTAATGAAGCACAATTTCCCTTCGATATCCCTAAAACAACTTCCCCACCCCCTTCGAAAACATCTCCCTATTACTCCTCGGAATCACCTTATGTAATTCCTACTACTGACCATCCAAGTCCATCTTCACCACGCTCACCGATTTCATCTCCATCATCAGTTTCACATTTGAGTCCAACTTCTCAAACTTCTCCCGAGTCTTCTAATGGTCAACCATCTCCCGTATCGACTACATCGATACCAACACCACCACCACCCACACCACCACCACCACCACCTCCCATCACTCGGCAACGTCCTGCAAATCTTCGTCAAAATCCCAAACAACGGGTTCCCTACAATCCTTCCGCAAATCATGCTACCGTCCTCCCCACTACCATCACTGAACCAACCTCGTTTACCGTTGCCAACAACTCTCCGGAGTGGCGTCAAGCTATGAAAGAAGAGTATGATGCTCTCATGAAAAATGGAACGTGGTCTTTAGTACCTCGTGCTTCTAATACCAATGTTGTTGATGGTAAGTGGGTATACAGGTTAAAACGGGACAAGAATGGTGCTATCACTCGTTACAAAGCAAGATTTGTTGCCAAAGGTTTTCGGCAACAACCAGGTATTGATTTTCATGAGACATTTAGCCCGGTTGTCAAGTCGACAACTATTCGAGCTGTTTTATCACTTGCGGTTACTAACGACTGGCCACTACGCCAGTTAGATATTCAGAATGCATTTCTTCATGGAAATCTTAAGGAGCAGGTTTATATGAAACAACCTCCGGGCTTTATTGATCCACAATGACCAAATCATGTATGTTTGCTTCATAAGTCTCTTTACGGCTTAAAGCAGGCCCCACGCGCTTGGTTTGAGCGCCTCTCCAAGGCTCTCTTCGATCTCGGTTTCAAAGGCTCCAAAACGGATCCATCTTTGTTTATTTATTCGCGTGGAGACACACTTTTGTACATTCTGGTATATGTGGATGACATCATTATTACAGGTAATAACAAGGGCACTATCGACAATATAATTTGTCAACTTGAATCCGCTTTTGCATTAAAAGATCTCGGGCCACTTCACTACTTCTTGGGTATTGAAATTGTTCCGCATGTGTCCGGCATTCTCCTATCTCAAAAGAAGTATATTTTGGAGCTATTACAAAGTGCTGGTCTTTCTAACTGCAATCCCGTGTCTTCTCCCATGGTTACCTCGAGCTCACTCAGTTTAGATGACAGTACCGCTTTCTCTAATCCAGTAAAATATCGACAAGTAGTGGGTTCTTTACAATATGTTACCCTATCTCGGCCTGACATAGCTTTTGATGTTAACAAGGTATGTCAATATATGCATGCTCCGACCGAGAATCATTGGTCTGCAGTTAAACGGATTTTACGTTATCTTCATGGTACGGTTGAACATTGTATGCTCATACGTCGTTCTTGTGGTTCTACCCTTCAAGCTTTTACTGACGTGCTATGGAAAGGTAATCTCGATACTTCTCTTGAAGCTTTCTCAGATGCTGACTGGGCTAGAGATTTGGATGATCGACGGTCCACAAGGGGATTTGCTATATATCTTGGTTCAAACCTTATATCCTGGACCGCTCGTAAACAACGTACGGTTTCTCGTTCCTCTACAAAAGCTGAATACAAAGCCCTTGCTGACACCGTTGTTGAGCTTACATGGCTTCAAGCTCTTCTTCATGAGCTTGGAATCCGTTCATCTTCAACTCCTATACTATGGTGTGACAATCTTTATGCAACATACTTGACAGCTAACCCTATCTTCCGTGCACGTACAAAACACGTGGAAATAGACTATCACTTTGTTCGGGAAAAGGTTGCTCAAAGAGATCTTCGAGTTCAACATATATCTACACATGATCAAATTGCAGATATCTTTACAAAGCCATTACCAACTCCTCGATTCCTCTTTCTAAGATCCAAGCTGTAGGTTGTTGTCCGTCCTTAGCTTGCGGGGGCGTGTTAGACCAAACTAGATTAGATGGGCCGGTCCAATTGTATAGATGAGCCGTATCCATTAGGTTATGTGTTAGTTGCTTAATCTCTAAGCTATGAAATTAGTATAAATACACATACAATCTAATGTACAAATCACAATTACAATTACAATAATATATACCCTTTGAGGTTTTATATATCTGTAATTTTAATAGAAAATGCTGGAGCATTTGCTTGGAACGCTTCTAAAGTAAGCATTTGCTTGGAACGCTTTTAGGAGCAGCTGTATAAAATCCAAACGCTTATTGCTTGGTTTCCAAACAATCTTTTTAACCTAAACTCTAACCGCTTGTCGCTTACCGCTCAAAAACGCTTCTAAACGCTCGCTGCCAAACATGCCCTATATGTGTATAATTGTAGAAAGTTGGGTAAACATTATTAGACTCATATTGACAAAAAATAACCAATTTTGTACGTAAAACAAGTTTATTAATATAAATTAGCCATGGCCAAATATAAACGGTTTAAAACCGAAAAACCGAACCAAAAAAACCGAACCGCTAAAAACCGAGCGGTTTCGGTTTTTGGTTTTATAAAAACTAAATGTTTTGGTTTGGTTTCGGTTTTAGCCAAAAACCGACCCAAACCGAACCGTGCACACCCCTAATATTTATTAGAAAAATTAATACACAAGGAAACGCACATAATCATTTAGCATAACACATAAAAATACTTGTCGTTGTTTTGTGTATTAGATACAACAGTGTATACTTAGCTCGGTTTTATTTGAAAATAAAATGGTTTTCTCCCCATTTCGAACAGTAATCAAGATTAATATAGATACAATATTTTTCAAAGATACGCCAACTAAAGATGCCCGACTCGAAGGAAAATGTAAAATACAAGTTTTACGTCAAAACGAAACATAAATTTTTGACCACTATGTAGTATTTTGCGTTTCTGACTTACTTAAGTTTGGAATAAATACTTGGAAAGAAACAAATTTTCATTTATATCAAGTTTTGTGTGCGTATTCGTAAAACGTATTTATCACGAGGAACCAAGCTAATAACCATAACAACTAAGTAGTCACACTAAAACTTCTTGTCAAGAAACAATTTTTCATTTATATCAAGTTTTGTGTGCGTATTCGTAAAACGTATTTATCACGAGGAACCAAGCTAATAACCATAACAACTAAATAAACCCTTACGCCATCTCACTATAAGTCGACACCATCTTATACCAAATCTTAGGCCTAAAAGTCGAAGACACAACGTTAGTCACCCTAGGACAATCCGCCGGCAAGTTTAACCATCATCAAAAAATTGAAACCCACACCTCTTCACCAACACTATTCCGGAAGGCAACTCAAACTGAATTTTAGGACGAAATTCTTTTAACACGGGGAGACTGTAACAATTCACAGTTTCGGGTCATTTTACGTCAATAAATATTTAACTATTTATTTTAAACTTTTACGCGTTTACTTTTAATTTCAACAATTTAGTTAAATCGCGTAAACTAAAAATCAACAATCAACGTAAACCGACATCAAACAAATAAAAGTTTACGTCAAACAAGTGTTATATTATTTTTACGAAGATAATTATTAACTTTTCACTTTTTTTATTAATAAATTACATTTTTGCATGCATGTAAATCCATAAACCCATCTATGCTTCAACAAATACCCACTTTTACGCCCAATACACAAAATTTATATCATTTCTATCCTAATATATAATTTGGTCGTCCCATATTTTATAAACACAAGTAATAAACCTTAAACTTCCACTAGTATCACATCTAATTAAACCTTACCTTCCCATTTAACTACCAAGGTACACCAAGCCTTTTAAACAACATACCTCTTTGTTCTCTACTTAAACCCACGGCTCCAAAATTTGCACAACAAAATTTCATAGTTTTTGTTTTAACAAGAACACAAGTAAACAAGGTTGGTTTAAGGGTTACTCTAAGGTGTATACAAGTAAGGGTTAAGGTTTAAAGCAAGGGTTTTCAAGAATCAAAATTAGGGTTTTCAAAGGATTTTAGGTTGAAGAACTAGGGTTTTGATTTAGTGTTTACATCTTCATTCATTCACATAAGGTCTATTATAATCTCTATACTTTTATAATTACTTCATTTGTTTACATACATATCGTTATATTATTAATCACCACTTAAGATTTATTTTATAAAGTTATAAAATAAAACAAGCATGTTTTAATCTAAGAAACTTTAACCATTGTGAATAGGTGTTTAAAATGTGTTATAATGCAAGGACATATCTTATACAAGTATTAATTAATTTACATAATTAATTGTTGTAATTTATTTATATAAATCTATAAATAAATAATTGATGAGGACATTTTATTTGGTCTTTTAGATATAAGTTAATGGACATAAATGTGAGGACATAAAATGTACACAAGATGTGTTATTAATTAAATTATTGGACTTGTAATAATTTAATTATGTCAAAAGTTTATAAAACAATAATTCAAACAGTTTATATAATCTGTAAACCTACAAATTTTTATAAAATATTTTCAACTAAGATTCAATTAGTGCATTTCATGAGGATTCCAAATATATAAGGAACTCGAAAAATGAAGCTATAACGAAGAATATATGAATTTTTCAAGATTACGATAATTAAATATATAAAAGTATTTTTATAAAAGTTGTTTTATAAAAATTGCTACTGTTTTGAATCTGATAAAAATGTATAAATATTTTATTATGTTAGATCATCTCAATATGAAATTGTGGGTATAAAGAACACTAAAAACGGAATTAAAACGAAGGTGTTATGAGTTTTGCAAGATTTCAATAATTAAATGTATAAAAATAATTTTATACAAACACAGTTTGAATTTACTATTCCGGCACGGATTTTTATAAAATCTGTGAGTATTTTATTTTGATAGATTATCTCGTCGTGATTTCATACATATAAAGAACACTAAAAACGGAGTTAAAACAAGTAAGTTATGAGTTTTTAAAGATTTCGGAAAATATATATAAATTTCACAGCTTTTATAAAAGCTGTGTAACTGCGGGTTTACTGCAGAATCTGAAACTGAGTTTTTGAGGGTCTTCGGTTTCGATTCGGCTAAAGTGTAAAACTACAAAGTTGTTCGGAACAACATTTTACTTAAACCTTCAAAATTTCATAATTTTTGAGTCTATAAATATTTAATTAGAAATTACAAAAGTTGTAAACTTTATAAATAATTTTCTACACTTTTATAAAAATATAAAAAAGCTGTTAGAAATATAAAAAGTAGTTTACGAGTGTTTTCGGTTCCGTTTAGACTATAAAACCTTAAGAAATATTGTAGTATCATTCATATAATATTTATATATGTTTTTAACTTTATAAAAATTATTTTATAAAACAATTAAACTATTTATATAATATCATTATATAAACAATAAAAATATTAAATTATGTATTATTAACAAATAATCAATTGTTGAACAAAGATAATATTTTTACGGATAGATATACTTGGACATTTAATTAACAAGTATGACTTAAATATTGCTTCAACATTTATAAATTAAACAAAATCTATTAGGTGATGATATAACTTTATAATCTACATTGTTGAATTTATATTACTCCCTCCGTCCTATTTTTATTGTCCACGTTTCCTTTTTGGGATGTCCCAATTTAATTGTCCATTACTAAATATAGATAGGGAAGTTTGATCAAGTTTACTATATTACCCTTGTTTGAAATTATTATTACAAACTTTAAAGAAGACTTTAATTAATTAGCTAAGGGTAAAACTGTCATTCTGTCAAAAAGTAAGAAAGAGAAAGCAGTAATAAATGCACTTTTCTTAAACTGTGTGTTTTTTGTCGGGGGACAATAATTTTGGGACGGAGGGAGTAGTACTTTTTCTTATGTTGATTATGTCAAGAAAAGTCATTCGAGTCTAGGCTTCGAGGAAACTTGTAAGCAAAATGTCGAATATAAGATCTTTGACAAAAATAATATTGTAGCATTTAATGTTAGATGACAAAAATAATATTGTTGTAGTAGTGGTAGAACTTAATTATTAACCAAACAATAGGAGTGGATTAATAGTTGTTACCA